>JAWMRA010000079.1:1452089-1471844 GCA_035584735.1 Pseudotriccus pelzelni | reverse complement strand
CAGTTGGGATGCAGGAGCACCCATCCAGGGATAGGGGATCGGTGTAGGGACCTGTGTTACATTTGGGATGCAGGAGCACCCATCCCGGGATAGGGGATCGGTGTAGGGACCTGTGCTCCCCAAGTTTGGGATGCAGGAGCACTGATCCTGGGATAGGGGATCGGTGTAGGGACAGGATTACGAGCAGCGGATGGAAATCAGAGGTCAGTGACTCCCTGTGCTCCATTTGGGATGCAGAAGCACCAATCCTGGAATAAGGGATCAGTGTAGGGACCTGTGTTCCATTTGGGATGCGGGAGCACCCATCCCAGGATAGGGGTTGTGTGCAGGGACCTGTGCTCCCCAAGTTTGGGATGCAGGAGCACCAATCCTGGGATAAAGGTGGAGTGTAGGGACAGGATTACGAGCAGCGGATGGAAATCAGAGGTCAGTGATTCCCTGTGTTCCAGAGGTTTGGAATGCAAGAGCACCAATCCCGGGATAGGGGTTGGGTGTAGGGACAGGAAATCAAAGCTCGGTGACTCCCTGTTTTCCCTCAATTTGGGATGCAGGAGCGCCATTCCCAGGATGGGAGTTCACTGTCAGGACAGGATTCCCTCAGGGCTTGACCCCAGCGGAGGGCTGGAGTTTTTTTATTTGCTAAATTGATACTTCAGCACAGTTTTGGGGCAGATTTGGGTGTTTTGGAGTGTAAACTACACCAGCTAAATTACACCTCCAACTTCAGCAGAGACACCAAGGTCTGATTGATGATATTCCTGATTTGGGGGAAATTTAGACCACATTTACCTATAACAGACACGATTCTCAACAGCAACCCTATTTTTATGTATCTTAATAACAGGTTATTATTCTGCTTTTATTCTGCTTGCTGGTTGTTCCCTGGTTTATAATCCTGCCCTTGGCAGGGGGTGGAACTGGAGGATCTTTAGGGTCTCTCCTGACCCCATACTGATATTTTAGGTATTATTGACCCAGTCTGAGTTCAGACTTAGACCAGGCCTAGAAAGATCTATTTGCTCTTAATTTATCATCCCAGGTGCTTGACCAGCCCACAGCCTGGGAAAATAAGGTGCAGAGAATAAAAAAGACCTGCTCTTAGTGGGCCTTGGGTGGTTTGTTAGTCATGAGAATCCTGAGTTCGGCCTTTTGAGCAAGTTGGGCCGAGTGCTGAGTTCTCCAGGAAATCCTGATGGTCGTGTTTTAAATGGGATTTTAAGTGGTTTTATGGTGGGGAAAAAATGAGAAATCCTCAGTTTGGGAGCGTAAAGGGGGAGTTGGGGGTGTTAATAAATACGAATCACGTGTCCTGCAGGGAGCTGGGACCGGGTAGAACCCAAAACCCTGCCTCTTTTTCTGAGTTTTGGTTAAAAAAAAAAATCTCTCCTCGGGGTCCTGAGTGCTTCAAGTAGGATAGAAACCCAAGGAACAGGATAGAAAACCAGGGATATTACTTACCCAAATTGATCTGGATAACCTGGGCCAGGAAGCCCCAGGGCAGATTTGCCTCATAATCTGAATTTCACGGGGGGGTGCTAATTAATCAAGCCTGAAACGAGCTTGGAGCCGCCCGATAAGTCACACCGAGCTTTGCGCCGTCACTTATTCCGTGCCACGTCTCCAAACCCCCGTTCCTGGTGGGATTTGGAAAAGCAGAATCCAGGGAATTCTGAGCCTGGGCACGAAACGCTCCGGGAGGAGCGGGAGAAGTGGCTGTGGGGAGCAGAGGGGGGTTGTGGAGCCTGAATTTAGGGGGTTGTGGGGCTGATCCCGTGGGTGACTCTGCTCTTCCCACCGCCCTTCCCAAAAAAATCTCCTGGCCTGGACAAAGGCCTGCGTTCAGTTCCCACTGAACATCATCCCTGTCGGAGTTCCTGGGCTTTTCCCTTTGGCCCAGGAGCCAAAATCCAGTTTTTTGGAGCAGGACGTGGGCAGTGCCAGCAGGAAGAGCTGCTGCTCCCGCCACACGGTCCGTGTCCACGAGCTGGGGACAGGGGATGTCTTGGGAACGGGAATCTGGAATGTCCAGTGAGTAACGGTGGTGGTTCAACCCGTCAGCCCAAATTCCTGGTCCTCCCTGGCGCGTTTTGTGCGGAACATAAACAGTCAGGAGCCAATTATGCCACGGCCGAGGGCGGGTTCGGGTTCAGCCCGCTCGAGTTGGACCCTCCAGGCTGGGATGGAACTGTGGATTCCCCATCCCTGGGAGCGCTGGACGAGCCTGGGAGGGGGGTGGGGGGGTCGCCTTCCGACCCCAAAACCAGCCTGGGATCCACATTTCGGGCTTTTCCTTGTAGGAGCAACCCAGACTGTTAACTCCTAAGGGAGTCAGAGAGCCCGCCAGTAAGCTGGGAGCCGTGATTTCCGCGCCTGGGCCCGTCCGGACGCCCCGTGTCCCGCTCTCTGCTCCCGCTCCGCCCGCGGGGGTGGTGGCCGCGGTGGTGTTGGGGGTGTGAGTTGAGCCCCAGTACTGACAGCCTGCTTAAAGTTTTGCCCCCAGAGGATGCGGAGACCCGGGAGGTGGTGGAAAAGCTGGCCAGGTTCGTGGCTGAAGGGGGCCCAGAGTTAGAGAAGGTCGCTATGGAGGACTACAAGGATAATCCGGCGTTTTCGTAAGTGCGGGAGGAGCGTTCCCAGCCCAGGCCTCGCCGCTTCCCAGCGAGGAAAGGGGCAGGATCGGGGTGGGTTCTTTATTCCCGAGGGGTTGGGGAGGCACTTCAAAGGTGGGTTGAGCGTTTGTGGACACGCAGAGCTCCAGTCCAAGGATTTGTGTCCCATTTTTTGTGTCGAACCGGGATGGAGGGCGGATTCCCCGTCCCTGGAAGTGCCCGAGGCCAAGGATGGAGCAGCCTGGGGTGGTGGAAGGTGTCCCTGCCCCTTGGAATTGGATGATCCTTCAGATCCTTCCCCACCCAAACCGTTCTGGGATGTTATTTCCAGAGGGTTTTAAGCCTCTGACGGGTGGAAATAACACTGGGAGCGAGTCCCTGTGCCGCTTCCAGCCCGTGGGAATGCTGGATTTGATCCCAGGGCTGGGGGGCTGGGAGGGCGCAGATTGTTCTTTTTGTCCCTTCAAGTGACACAACTCCGGGTGCAGGTCCTCGGGTCAGAGCTCTGCGTGTCTGCAAACACTAAATCCGCGTTTTGAGGGCGTTCTGAATAATTTATCTGTTTTTCCTTTGGGATCTGAGCTGGTTTTTTTTACCCCAGAGTACCAATATTTGTAAATCGCTGATCCATGGGGGGTCTTTTTGGCTGTTTTTCTTTTTTTCCTCCCGTCTCCAGGTTTTTGCACGATAAGAACAGCAGAGAATTCCTTTACTACAGAAAGAAAGTGGCAGAGATAAGAAAAGAGAATCAAAGTTCTCAGGCAGCCTCTTCCCACAAAGGTAATTCCCACTGGGAGCCGAGGGGAAATGAAAACTGCACAAGGAGTCAATTTTTGGGCCCAAAAAATGGTCGTTTCCCGCGCCCCGCAGCAAGATATTCCGTGTTTTTGGAAGAGATTTTCCTTGCACTTCTCCAAAATACTTTAACTCTTTGTTGTCAATGGAAATGGTTTGGTTGGTTTTTGACCATAATCCCCGTTTTTGCTGCTGTTTCCTTCCCTGAAACTTTGATTTTTTGTTTCCCCCCCTCCGGGACATAAAGGAAGGGAATGTTTTCAGGTGGGAAAACAGCAGGATTGGGCGATGTCTGCTGCAGAATGTCACGGGAGGCTGCCACGGGTCATTAAATTATTCCCTGGCTCCTTACAAACGCCAGGTTTATCCTTGAAATCTCCACGGGCAGGGCCTTGGGATGAGCCACCTCTCTTCCAGGGGAGGATTGGGGTGGTTCCATGGGGAATTCCCTCTGCCTTCCCCTACAGCAGCCTCCAGGTGTGGAGGGGCAGGTCGGGATTGTGGGGGATGTGGGGTCAGCCCTTTTTCCCGAGGTTTTCCTGCTGCTCCTTGGGGGAAATCCCGAGCCAGGGATAATCCTGAGGGGCGTAACCCCGTGGAGAAGTGCCTGGCACGGGGGGGGGGGAAAACAAAACGGAAAGCGGGGATAATTCTGGGTGCTGTCTGTGCTGTGAACTGTTTCTGTGCTGCCATTTCTGCCCGTTTAAACTCCGCTTTTGCCCTTATTCTGCTCTTGGGGTCCTTAGAGACCAGGTAGGCTTTGACTGTTGCTTGTTGAGTTGGGGCCCAGTACTCACGGCCCGCTTAAAGTCTCGCCCCCAGACGACGAAGAGACGAAGGACTCGGCGGAAAAGCTGGCCAAGTTTGTGGCGGCCGGGGGGCCCGAGGTGGAGGCCATTGCCCTGCAGAACAACAGAGAGAACCCCGCTTTCAGGTACGGCGGAGAAACCCGGGTTTGTTTTTTTTTTTTTCCGCGTGTGACGGAGCAGTTGTGGTGTGGTTAAAGCAGGGCGGCGGTGGCAGCGCTCTCAGCTTTGACGGAGAGCTTGGGAGCGGCTGCCTCGGGCAGAGGGGTTTGACTTTCCCGCCGGCAAAACGGTTTGTTTTCGTCCCTGGACTGAAACCCAACGCTCTGGCGGGTTTGGGGGGGGAGCCCTTGGCAGGTTTTCCAAGCAGGTGAATTCCTGCAGAAAGGGGGGACCTGATCCTTCCCAGAACCCCCCGGGGTTTGTTTGCCACCAAAAACAGGGAATGTGGGATCAGGGGGTGGGAGAGCCCTGCACTGGCCGTGGGTGCACACGGGGCGGTGCTGGAGAGCTGGGAATGCTGTAGGAAAGCTCTGGGCACTGCAGGAGGGGAGAGCCCAGCCCCGTGTGTGTGTGTGTGGCTGCCACGGCTTAAACTCTTGTTTCTTCTGTTGTTTTTTGGGGTTGTTTTTAGGTTTTTGTATGAGCCAAACAGCAAAGGCTACAAGTACTACAGGCAGAAGCTGGAGGAGTTCCGGAAGGCCAAGGCCAGCCCTGGCTGTGCCCCTTTCCCTGGAGAGCCCAGTCTGAAAAGGAAAACCAGCCCTGAGGCCTCCCCCTCCCCGCTGTGCTTCCCCTCCCTGCCTTTGCCTCTTCCCTCCCCGCTGCCCCTGCCAGCCCCTCTGCCCCTTCCCGTGCCCATTCCCTCGCCCCTGCCCGTCCCTTCCCCTCTGCCCGTGCCCTTGGCAGTGCCCCCAGCCCTCCCTGTGCCCCCTTCCTCCCCCTCGCCCTCCTCCTCCTCCACGACCCCCCCTGAGCAGACGACGACCCCGACCACCCCCACGGCCGCTCCCGGCACCACCAAAAAGAAGCGGAAGAGCCGGTGGGGGCCGGAGGAGGACAAGGTGGAGCTGCCCCTCCCGCAGCTGGTCCAGCAGCTGGACTCTCCCTCCCCTCTCTCAGGTCAGTGGGGCCGGCAAACTGTCCTAAGTTTACTGCATTTTCACCCTGCCCGAGCTCCGGGAGCACAAAATGCTCTCTGGGTGTGTAAGGGGAGTGTGGGTTTATCTCCTGTTGTATCTCCCTGGTTGCCAGCTCTTCCCTGGGGGTAGATCCCAGATAAACCCCCCCCTTGTCTCCTGGACGCCAGGGGCTGGATCCCACCGTTCCCTTGCCCTGCTGCAGATCCTCGCGGCCGCAGGTCGGGGCTGCTCCGCTCCAGGAGGAGAATCTGCCAGGAAACAGCTACCAGAGCTGGAACTGTGCTTGGGGTGACATCCCCGGGCAGCACTTCCAGCCCTGGCTGCTCGGTCAGGGTGGCTGTTCCCTGGGCGCTGCTGCACCCGAGCAGAACTTGGGAGTTTTTACTTATTTTGGCCCATTTGAGGCTCACGGGCCTCATCCAGCTGGTGCTGCTCCACCTGCCCGGTCCGTCCCGGGGAGCTGGGGTTGGCAGCAGCTCTTTCCGAGTGCTGGAATATTTATCCCTGCAGCTCTGGGGGTAGGGGGGAGGCTGAGCTTCCACCCGTGCCTGTGCAGAGCTGTAATGAGGAGCTCGGGGAGGGCCCAAAACCGGAGCCCCTGGGGGACAGCAGGTGATCACAGACACTTCAGAAGGCGCCTCTGAACCCTTCGCCCAATTAGCCTGGAGCGGGGAGGGAGATGGGAGAAGAAAGGGAAGCCAGGAGGCAAACTGAGAGGATTAATGGCCCACAGGAAGAGCAAGGAGGGCCTTTTCAAAGAGCAGTAGCAGAACTGATGGAGTGGGAGGAGGGATGGCAAGAGCTCTAATTTTCGGCTGATTTGCGGCTCGTTGCTCCCCCAAGTCCCTGGCGCTGCTCCTGGGGCTCAGCATCTTAATCCTGGGATTAGGCTGGGTGGGCTGTGGTGCCCGGGCCAGGAAGGAAGGATTCTGCCCCTTACCCAGCACCTCCAAAGCAGGGGGAGAGAGGAGTTCCTGGTGGTTCTGCCCCCTGCTCAGAAATTCTGGCTCCCGTGGGGCAGTCGCTGGCCTTGGGTTGCTGCTCCTTGCAGGGCAAAAACCTGCCCTGGTTTTTGTGTTTCCAGTAACTTTCCCTTGCAGACGCGGGTGCAGACGCTGAGCAGGGGCTCTGAAAGCACAGCAGAGTCCTGGTGCTCCAGTGGGGGGGACTGCAGGGGGTATCCATGTGCTCATTCCAGCATGCCGGAACTCCCCTGGCTCCTTCAGCCCCCCCTAATCGGGCAGGGACACGCTCCTGGTGCTGCTGCTGCTCCCTTTGCTCAGGGCTTTGTGTCAGGCAGAAGAAAAGGACAGCAACCACTTTGCCAGGCAGAACAAATCGGCCCTTAATGCTCTGCGGGGGGAAGGATTAATTTCCGTTATCAGTTCAGCTGGACTAATCCCTTTTGGAATTAACAGCCTCAACCTGACAGGTGAAGGCAGTTGCAAATTACTGGTCCAGTGGAAGGGGAGAGTTGCTCTGGTACCTAAATGTCTGTGTCTTAGTCCTTTATCCTCAGGAATTGTTTTGGATTTTGGGGGAGGATTCTTTTCCTGTCCTCCCCTGGGTGATAAATCAGGCTGGTGGAGAGGAGGAAGCGTGGCCCCTTTTTGGAGAGAGGCAAGACTTCCCTCGAATAATATTGATACCAAGAACACTTCCCTGGCTCCCTGCAGGGGCTGATGGCTCCGAAAAGCTGAGCCAGAGGTGTGTGATTAGCGAACCCCGGGGGTTAAGGACGAACCACAGGCTTGTCGCTGAGACCTTGCGAAGCCTGGGTTTGGGTCCGATCGGCCTGAACCAAAGACCTCCGGGCTGGGAAGGGGGAAGAGCGTTCCCGTGCCGGGGTTTCTCCTGCGAGGAGCTGCTCTTCAGGCGTCTGGGAAGAGGGATAGAGCTTCAGGTGCCGCTCTGCCAGCGCTGCAGACACACTGCGCCACTAACCCCGTGGGCAAAGCCGATGTCACTCCGGGGAGGGGGGAAAAAAAAACCAAAAAGGCATTTTTCCCAACCCTGCTGAGGCTGAGAAGCAGCTCTTTGCCTTCTGCACTGTGTTTGCCTGGTGCCAGGAAGCAAGGGGTGGGGAGGGACTCAGAAATCTCACCTATTCCTGGGCAAATTCCTGGGTATCATTTCTGAGCGCTTTTCCAGCTGCAGACGGAGCTTGGGGTGGAGCCTCTGCCTTTTCCCCCAGCTTTGCCCCTTCTGGTCCTTCGGGCCAAGGCCACAAAAAAAGCACCTCCCTGGTGCTGAATTCCTGCAGTGCCTTTCAGCCTCGAGCCTGCCAAGCCCCAGAGCAGTCAGACAGCCCCGGGGTGGGGGGGTTGGTTTAAGGAAGGGAAGGAGCAGTGGGATCTCATTCCTGGGAAGGGAAGGAGGATGCTCAGCCGGCCTCACCTTTAAGGTGGCCGTGTTTTCTGGGAAGGCACTGCCTGGGAAGCCCCTGGAGTTGTGAGCTGGGTGTTCCTGCAGTTCAGAGGGAAGGCAGGAGCTGCTGTGACCTCTGTGAAGGGCAGAGCTTTCCTTGGAGCGTTCAGGGAAAGCTTTCCCATGCCCTGAGCCAGGAGGTGATGCCGGAGTGTGGGGCCGGGTTCTTTCCCTGCATCAGCCCCGACGTGCCCGTTAAACCCATTTCCAGCTCCCCCAGACGGGAGCCAGGCTGGCCATCAGCAAGAAATAGGTTTATTCTCCCGTTTGCTCCCCGTTTCTTGGGAGCTGACGGTGCACTTCCCGGGCGTCAGGCTCCTGGAAAACCTCTTGCGGTGTTTTTACGTAACCCAGGGGGAATTTGGAGGGAGAGGAATGCCAAATCCCCCCCCCCCAACCCCGAGGGGCCTCATTACGGCGTTGGGGTGTGGTGAACAGCGATCCTCCCGTAATTGGGCTTCGTAATTAATAGATCATGAATAATGAATGAAGCGGCGCTTAACTGCAGGCTGGCCCTGCACTCACACGCGGGGGTTTGGCAGTCATTAGGAAGGAATCCTTCCCCTTGAACTGATAAACGCAGCTCTGGGGCTTCTTTCCAGCCCTTTAATATTTTAACCGGTGGCATCTGAGCTCTGAGAGGAGCTGCCAGCCCTGCTGGAAGTACAAGAACCAAGTTTGCAAGGCAGTCTCTCTCCTGGAAATCTCTTTTTTTTTTTCTTTCGCAGCCCCAGCGGTGCTTTTATTACTTTTCCTTCGCACTTTATAAAAATAGGATTCCTTTTCTCTCCCCACCTTCCTCTCTCTCCCCTTTAAGTCGCCCTTTGAACTTGGTGTGGTCACTTCAAATCAGTCAGGGCCCTGCCCAGGTCATGTGGAGATCTGATTTCAGGGGTTTAGCTGCTAAACCAGCAAAAAATAATTCCGAAAGGGGGAGCTTCCAACAGGAGGTGCCGCTGGAAAAGGTGCCCCTCCTTGAGAGCAGGGGCTGGCTGGGCCTCCCCAGGAGGGAAGAGCCTTAAGGAGAAGGGATTTTTAAAGCAAATGTGACCCCCTGGGAGTCTCCCAGCACATCTTGGCCTGGGATGTGGGAGCGCCCAAAGGACTCCCAGTGACTCCCCTGCCCCTGTGGTTCCTGAATCCTCCTGGAATCTCCTAACTCTCCAACGCTGGAACCATGAAATGAGTGTGAAAACCTCCCGTGGGGGGGGAACACCCCCATCCCTGGATGTGTCCAAGGCCAGGGTGGAGCGGTTTGGTCTGCTGGGAAGGAGGGTGGCACTGGGAGATCCTTCGGGTCCCTCCCAGCTGGGATTTGCCTTCACTGGTCTCTCAGGTTTTTAACGGCCTTTTAAACACTGTGTTTTTCACAGTCCAGGACCTGAAGGGCCTTGGCTACGAGAAGGGGAAGCCCGTGGGCCTGGTGGGTGTGACCGAGCTCTCCGAGGCCCAGAAGAAGCAGCTGAAGGAGCAGCAGGAGGTGAAGCCCTGAAACGGTTCCCAAAATTCGTTGGGGGAAGCGGGGAGGAGGGTTGGAGAAGGAGCAAAGAAACCTTTGCAGCGAATAAATCTCCGGGATTTGTGCTGGATGCCCGAGATCCACGGGATGCTGCGGTCAGCAGGAACAGCGCGGGGCTTTGGGGAATAAAAGGGTGGGAGCAGCCAATTGCTGCCCTGCCAGCCTAAACCCGAAATCTATAAAAGGTCCGCGGTGTCACAGCTGCAGCTGGATCGGGGCTGCTGGAGGGGGGTTGGAGCTGAGGGGGATTCCTGCAGGATTTGGGGGGGGTGGGATGGGATTCCTGCAGGATTTGGGGGGGGATGGGAGCAGAACAGGCTCCTGGAGGATGCTCGGGGTGGGGGCTGCTGTCCCAGGGGAGGTGGAGCAGCCCCGTGGGTTGTGGATCTGCCCCGGGGGGAGCAGCTGGGGCAGGGCAGGGCTCTTGAGCGCGCCGTGGCCCCGCAGATGCAGCAGATGTACGACATGATCATGAAGCACAAGCGGGCCATGCAGGAGATGCAGATGATGTGGGAAAAGGCCATCCAGCAGCACCAGCACGGGTACGACAGCGACGAGGAGGTGGACAGCGAGCTGGGGACCTGGGAGCACCAGCTGAGGCGCATGGAGATGGACAAGACACGAGGTGTGCGGGGCAGGGCCTCGCGGAGGGGCGTCTCCCGCTGCCTGCAGGGCCGCTTTTCCCTGAGTGGGGGGCAGCAAACGTCCCTCCCTGTGCTTCACAACCCCCCCCCTGAGATCCCAGGGAACGCTCTCTCACCCCTGTTTCGTCTTTTGGCAGAGTGGGCCGAGCAGCTGACCCAGATGGGCAGAGGGAAACATTTCATCGGGGATTTCCTCCCGCCTGACGAGCTGGAGAAGTTCATGGAGACCTTCAAGGCGCTGAAGGTGACACAGCAGAGACTTCCTGGGGTGGTGGCAGCGCTTCCAGGGCCAGGTTGGAGAAGGGAAGGCTCCAGGGAGACCTTGGAGCCTCTTCCCAGTGCCTGAAGGGGCTCTGGGAGAGCTGGAGAGGGACCTGGGACAAGGGCTTGGAGTGCCCCAGAGGGCAACGTCAGATGGGACAGTGGGAAGAAATCCTTCCCTGTGAGGGTGGGGAGGCCCTGGAATTCATTTCCCAGAGGATTCCCCATCCCTGGAAGCGTCCAAGGCCAGGTTGGAGCACCCCTGGTGCAGTGGAAGGTGTCCCTGCCTGGGGCAGAAGGTGGGACTTGGTGTTGGGTGGGCTTTAAGGTCCCTTCCAACCCAACCCATTCCATGATCCGATGGTTTTTTTTTGGGGGGGTGGGGATTTGCTGGAATCCCAGACCAGGCTCTCAGACCGCCCACCTGCAGTTCCTGTTTGGGATAAGTGGCTGCTGATGCCAAGCTAAGGGAAATTTGAATTTTTATCCCCATGATTGCAGCAAAGTGAAAATACAAAGCCCACAAAGGGCTTATGCAAAGCACTCCAGTACCTGCCAATTCTTCCTAAACCCCAGAACTGCTTGATGTTGGCACATCCTTCCCTGCTTCCCTGTATCCAGCATGGGGCCCTGATGTTCCCTGGAGATTTCAGGCTTAAATAGGAACCGGATCCGCAACTCCATCCGCTGAGCAGCTTAAAATGCAGGAGCTGAACGTTCTCCTGCTCCGTGCAGGCTGTGCGGTGCCTGCTTTCCTCCTCTGTGCTGCTGCAGAGCTGGAATCCCGAGGAATGCCCCGGAAAAACCAGCCTGACTTGGGGTGCCCGGAGCTGCTTTTCCCCCTCCACCCCCCAGCAACAACCCACCCTTCCCTTCCGTGTGTCCGCAGGAGGGGCGAGAACCGGATTACTCGGAGTACAAGGAGTTCAAGCTGACCGTGGAGAACATCGGCTACCAGATGCTGATGAAGATGGGCTGGAAGGAAGGAGAGGGGCTGGGATCAGAGGGGCAGGGCATTAAGAACCCCGTCAGCAAGTGAGCACGGCTCCCTCTCCCTGTCGCTTCCCTCCCCCAGGGGGGGCTCAGAGTTGCTGCTCCTGCCCTGGGAGCAGCTGCAGGCAGTGTGGCTGTCAGGCACCCCCTGAGCAGCACGTGGAGCTCTCGGGGGGATATTTCTGGTTCTTTTGGGGCTCTTTCTCCATCCCCCCACAAAACCCGGTTTTGCCGCTGTGCCTCGTGCCCGACCCCGGGCTGCACAGGGAGGATGTAAAGAGAATATAATTATCTTTTAGGAAGATAACGCTTGTCATGCACCTCCCCTCCCTCTCTGGGATTAAGTGTTTCGGGCCATAAATTTCTTGGGAGATATTAAAGAGCAGGGGCCAAACCCAGCCAGAGCTGTGGGGTCCTGTCAAGCCTCGACGTCGCTCTTCGTGCCCAGAAATGTTGTGACTTGATCACACTTGGCGCGTTGCAGAGCTCTGGGAGTGGCAGCCAAAAATAAACGTGCCTCTCCTTTCGGGTGGAATCATCTGTCGGTGACATATGTTGGACTTCAAACCCGAATATCGGGGACGGGGAACGCTCCTCGAGCTGGTTTTTGGTGGTAGATCCCGGTAGGAACAAGCTCTGGGCATCTCTCTCTCCCTCTCTCTCACCTGCTTGCCTTCCTCCCCTCTTCCCAATCAGGGGAACCACGGCCGTGGATGGGGCCGGCTTTGGGATCGACCGCCCCGCTGAGCTCACCAAGGAGGACGACGAGTACGAGGCGTTCCGCAAGAGGATGATGCTGGCATATCGCTTCCGCCCCAACCCGCTGGTGAGGGGCAGGGAGAGAGCAGGAACGGGGCTGGGAGAGATCCAGGGAGCAGGGAGAGACCAGGAATGGGGCTGGGAGAGATCCAGGGGGCAGGGAGAGAGCAGGAACGGGGCTGGGGTAGATCCAGGGGGCAGGAAGGGTCTCCCAAAACCAGGACAGGAACAAGGACAGATCCACTCTTGGGGGAGGGTCCAGTGAACAGGGAGGGGACAGGGACAGATCCACTGGTGAGGGAGGGTCCCAAAAACAGGGCAGGGACAAATCCATGGGTAAAAGCGTCCCAAAAGCAGGGCAGACACAGGGATAAATCCATTGGTAAGGGATTGTCCCAAAACCAGGGCAGACACAGAGAGAAACCCACTGGTAAAGGAGTGTCCCAAAAACAGGGGAGACACAGATCCATTGGGGAGTGTCCCAAACCCGGGGCTGGCACAGGGATGAATCCACCGAGCCTCCCGTGTGGATCCTGGGAGGGTTCCTCTGTGATTTCCCCTGCTGGGTGCAGTTATCAGCCCAGAACATCCCTGGGTGCACAGTTTCCCTTCCCACCTGGATTTGTGGATGGTTTTATCTGCCGCATCCCGCTCAAAACACTCCGCCTGTCCAGGACCACCTGGGTTTTTATTCTGGATTATTCACTATTTCCCTGGTGGCAAAAGGCTTTTAAATTTGGATTCCCCAAACTCTGAACTCCCAAAATTCCTGCTTTTTTTTCCCACCCCCCCACCAAACCCCTCCAGACGCCCCAGAAAAACCCCCGAGTCGTGACGGTTTTTCCTCCTCCTCCTCCTTCCCCACAGAACAACCCACGGCGACCTTATTACTGAGGAGGGTCTGGGGGGATCCAGCTGTGCTTTCCTGACCGAAACCCGAGGGGAACTGCTCCGTCCATCCCGTCCTTCCTGCCGTTCTACGACTCCCCCCAGGGCCGCAACGCCCGCCTTCGTCCCGCGGGGAAGGCCTTGGAGCCCCCCCAGGTGCCACCACAGGGACAGGGGGCTGGGGGGTCTTCGGGGAGGGAACGTGGAAGGGGCAGCACCAAAGATCCCCCCCCCAGGAGCAGTTCGAGGAGGGGGGCACTCCCATCCGTGGAATCCATCCGAGGAATGTTGGTGGGTTGTTTGTTTTTTTCTGGGATAACGGCTGGTCTCGAAGCTTGTGCTGCTCTAGGGGTGGTTTTTGCTTTTTTTTTTTTTTTGGTGGGGGGTGTGTGGTTTTTTTTTTCCTTGATTTTTTCTCTTTAAATTTCAAATCCGAGGGAGGGTCTGCGAGGTCGGGGCGTTGTTCCTGCAGCACCAGCTGGTGCCAGGGGCCCTGCCCTTCAGCTGGCATTGCAACCCGGTGCCTCTGTTCTCCCTCTGCCCCGGGGGTGGATCGTGGGTTGAGGGGCTTTGAGGGGAGGGGGGTTCACTCAGCTCCAGCGGTCCCAGCCTCTTGTTTCCTGAGCTCTGCCTTCACCCCTGGCGCAACCAGAGACTTGCCAACACCCCCCTTCCCGTGCTCCGAGGGGAGGGAGGGGGGGAAAGAGGAACCAAACCCTCGACCGCAGTTTGTCAAAGGCCGTTTGGGTTTTGTTGTCATTTTAAAAAAAAGAAAAACACAACAAAGAAGAAACAAACCACCAAACCTCCGAAATACGGATTTTCTTCATTTAAGCCTGTAAATAAAATAAAACTTGTTTGTTCCTTAGTTTTAAATCAGAGGGTTTTGGGGCTTGTGGGGGTCTCCTTAGGCCGGGAGGTTGTTCTTTCTTCTGGGGATTTCAGGGGAATCCAAGTTGGAAGGGGTTGATTTGGTTCCTTTTCTGAACCCTTTGGGGGGTGATTCTGTTTGACTTTGCTCAGTTAAGGACTTGGCTCTTGATAAAAATGCCCCAAGTAGTCGATTCAGTGGGTTCAGGAGGGGTTTATTCCGACACAATCCGAGATGTGGTAGCCTGGAGCTGGGCTTGCTGCTGCCCATGGCAGGACCGGTGGGGAATTTGGGAAGGTTGGGAAATCCAGGTAAGCAGTCTGGCAGGGATTGAGGTCACTGGGCCAGCCTGGGGTTCCTGAGGGGCAGGGACACCCCTGTGCTCTGTTCCCTCCCTGTTCCTGCCTGGCACAAGCTGGTTTTCCTGCGTGACCAGAGGCTGGAACTGCCCAGGGCTCTCCTGGGGTTTTTGGGGGAGCCTGGGGGGGGTTGCAGAACCACTTTTATCCCGAGAGTCTGGGCACCAAGGGCATGGAATTGCTCAGAATTCCTGCTTTTCCTGGTGGGCATTTAGAGCTGACTGGACACTCCAGCCCCCCCTGTGTATCCCCTCGAGGTCCCGTTGGCCAAAGCAGTTTGATTCCTTTATTTCCCCAGCCTTTGGTCCTCCTGAGCCCCCTCTCTCCATCCCTGCGGGGAGGGCTCGGTGTCTGGGAAGAGCTGAAGGTCATTGCACCAAAACGCCTCAAACTGCCCCATTCTGACCCCTTTTTTTCATTATAATCCCGGGGCGTCGAGCCGCTTTTTGTGCCTCTTTCGCGCGTTAACCGGGTGGTTTCTTCAGCCCAAGCCCGGAGCCTGGAGCCCCTCCGCTCCCGGGCGTGTTCCCCAGCTGGACCCTTCGCCGTCCTTCCCCTCTCCCCGTGCCCTTCCAGCTCCTCCCCGGAGGCACCGGGAACGAGCCCCGGGGCAAAGTGCGGGTCCAGCCGCCGGGTTCGGAGGCACGGGGGCGCAGCAGTGACCTGGTGACACGCCGCTGACAGTTTTACGAGGGAGGGGAAAGGTTGAGTGGCCGCCTCGGGGATGGGATGGGAGGGGTTGATAAGCCCTCCGGAGGGTTTCCCGGCTCGGGGCTGCTGTGCCGGGTCTCCCCCCGGGGCTGCCGGGGGGGAAGTGGTGGTGTTTGAGCAGGGGATGGAGGTCAGGGGAGCGCAGACCTCGCGGCTGCAGCTCCCGCTCCCTCCTTCGAGGCGGGGATCAAGCGCTGCCTTTCATCCGCTCCCTCCCTCCCTCTCCCTCCCGCAGGGCTGAGGAGCCGCGTCCTCCCGGCTCTTTTAAAGATTTCCAGGATGAATTGAACAAGAAAAATAATAAAAAAAAAACAAACAACAAAAACCGCAAAACGCCGAAAAAAACCCCCCCAAACCTGCAGTTGTGAAGTTTTCAAAGCCTCTTGGAGTGGTTTTCCCCGCAGCCCTTGTGGCTGTTTCTCGAGGCAGCCCTGGAGTGCAGAGACACGGAGCGACGTCTGGGGGTGTTCCCCTCTTCAGGACCCCCTGTCCATCCCCCAAAAATCCCTGCCATTCCCCCGGGACCCCCATCCTTCCCCCGAGACCCCTGACCTCCATTTCTCCCAGGACCTCCCGTCCTCCCCCACGACCCCTGTCCTTCCCTCCAGCCCCCCTGTCCCCCCCTCCGCGGTGCCCGCTGTCCCCTCGGGGGCGGCCCTGGCTCTTTAAGGGCGCTGCCCGCTGTCGGTCCCCGCCGTCGGGGCGAAGTCCGCGGGCTCGGTTGCGGCGGCGGGGCCGGGGATGCAGCTCCCGGCGGGGCCGGGCGCCCTGGCCGCCCCCCTGCTCTCCATCCCCGTGGCCTTCGGCATCACCGGCGCCACCGCCCTGGCGGAGTGAGTGGGGACCCCCGGGGACCCCCCGGGCTCGGGGGGTTGGGGTTCTGCTCGGGGAGGGGTGACGGGAGCGGGGGGGGGAGAATCCAGGCTGTGCCGGGACAGGGCTCCGTCCAAGGCTGGTGAGACCCATCCCGCTGGGACAGGGGGCTCGTCCCGGGGTCCCACTCGGACCTGAAGAAAGGGGAGCATGTCCTGGGCAGGGGGCTGGGCCTGCCCGGGATCGGGGGGTCCATCCCGGGGTGTTTCGCGGCTGCCTCGCTGACTTTCCGATCCCGCTCGGGGCGGTCGGGCACAGCCGGGGCTGTTCGGGGAGCAGAACGGGGCTCCTCGCCCCCCGAATCCCCTTGCATTAGGGTGATCCCGGCTCTGGAGAGCCCTCCACACCCCACTCCCCTCCCGGAGCGTCCTCCCTGCCACCCCGGCCGCTGACGTGTCCCGGCGTGGCCGATGTCACCCCCCGCACCCTCCCCGGTCACCGCCGCTGTCACAACAGCCGATAACGGCCCTGCTTTCGGTTTTCCTGCCCTGTGGCACCCCGTGATCCCGGCCCGGCATCCAGAGGCTTTGGGACCAGCTCCCTGGTGATGCAGGAGCCCCAGCCCTTCCTCACCCACTCTATTCCTTTTCCATGAAAACCCTGACTGGTTTATTATCCCCGCATTTCCACTCCCACCCCTGGGACCCTCCAGATCAGGGCTCTCCCCTTTCCATCCTTCCCTTCCCACCAGGCCCCTTCACCGTTCTTTTCCCATTCCTTGCATATTTATTTCCACAGCCAATTCCTGCTCCTGCTTCAGCAGCAGGAAGAGCTTTTAACCAAACTCTTCACCGCAGAGCCAGGGCTCTCCTGGCCGCCTCCCAAAGCTCTCCCCATGTTCATTGCCAACCTTTTCCGTCTCCTCCCATCCCTGCTGCAGCCCAGGTCTCTGGGATCCATCCCTGGGCACCCTGCAGGTGCTCCACGGCGTTTGAACTCTGAATTAATCGTTCCGCGGGAGTAATTAGTTGTGTAGTAATTAATTATATGGTGGCAATAATGCACTGGGGCGGCGACACTTCGGTGATTTCATTGGTTTGGGTTTTTTTTTTCCAAGAGCACCTGGGCTGGTTTGGGTGTTTCAGGAAGGTTTGGATGTGGGGTTTTTTTTTGGAGGGCATGGACACACACGCTCAGCCCTGCTCAGCCACTGTCCCAATTCCAGGCCCCGGGAGAGCAATTCCAGCACCCAGGATGGTTTTCCTGACAAGTTCTTCACTCCCTCAAGACGCTTTTTTCAGTGTCTCTCTCGCCTTGGTTTTGGTTTATTGCTGATTTCCCTGCTCTGGACACAGATTGGAAAGGGGGGGACACCACTGGGGCTGCTCCTTGCCCTGGCACAGGAGCCTTGGCAAGGCAGCCCCTTCCCCACCCCGCTGGAATGACAGATTCCACCCTTCCTCCTCCGGGATTCCCCCCCCGGGGTTATTCCAGACTTTTCCCCTCTCGGAGGACGGGCAGCACATGGGACCCCCCCAGGAGTGCAGGGGCTGATCCTGACCCTAAAAATCAGGGGGATGAGGAGTGTTTCAGGTGGACAGGGGGGAGATGGGGCCTCACCCCCCGGGCTGTGCCTGCTGCTGGACCTCCCCCCACTGCTCCACAGGAACCCCCCACTGCTGGTGCTGACGGTGGTGCTGGTGCTCATCGGCCTCTTCTCCATCATCCTCTTGGTCAGCGGCCTGAGCCACTTCCAGGACCCCCTTTTCTGCGGTGAGTCCTCCCCACCCCAGGCCTGTGGGGGTCGTTGCTGTGTTGGGGTGGGGGTTTGGGATGTGGGGGTTGCCGTGGGCCCCTGGCAGAGCTGCCCGGCTCTCCCGCAGTGTTCGTGGTGTTCTCCTTCGTCTCTGTCATCGACCTCATCATCGCCCTGGAGGAGGATGGGTTCATTTCTGGCTTCGTGGAGGTCTATGTCAGAGAGGTACCACCCAGCCCAGCCCAGCCCAGCCTGCCCTGGCCCCCTGCACCCCCTGCCCGTGGTGGGGTGGATGGAGCTCTCCCTGCTGAAGCTGCTCCTGCCACACCGGGGTCGCACCCGGAGCAGCCCCAGCCCCCGTGGGGCGCCCTGGGGAGGGGGTGGGAAGGCAGCTGCCCCCTCCCTGCATGACCCAGTCCCTCCTCGCCCCGGGCAGGGCGAGCCCTACCTGCGCACGGCCCACGGGATCATGATCTGTTACTGGGATGGCATCGTCCACTACGGGCTCTACCTCACCATGATCGCGGCCATCGGCCACAGGTGAGCGGGGAGCCGGGGGCCAGAGGAGCTCAGGGGGCCCTGGAGCATCCCAAACTCCGTGGGGAGGGAGCTCCGGGCCTGGCAGAGGTGCCAGAGGAGCTCATGGAGTTCGGAGGGTCCCAAATTCCGTGAGGAGCCAGCTCCGAGGCGCCTGCTCCCGGTGTCCCTGCAGGAAGAACTACAGGAGCCTGGGGCTCTTCTGGCTGGGCTCGCTGCTGATGAGCATCGTGGTCTTCCTGCTCGGGAACATGATTGGTATGGGGTGGGAGGAGGGGGCTCTGCTCAGTGTCCAGCCCCTCCTGCCTCCCCGGGCTGTCCCCACCTCCCGTGTCCGTGTCCGGCGCGTTTGCTGCTCCCCGTGGGTGCCCGAGTCCTCCGTGTCCATCCCCTGCTCTCCTCCCCCAGGGAAATACAGCTCCGAGCTCAGCCCTTCCTTCCTGCTCAACCTGCCCTACATCCTCCTCCTCCTCTGGGCCGGGGTGAGGCTGTTCCAGCAGCCCAGGGAGCTGCTGTGCCTCAGCCCCGAGAAGGTGAGCTGGGGCTGCCCCCGGGGCCCGGTGCCCCTGCCAGGGCTGGGCCGGGGGTTGCAGAGCCAAAACCAGGGCGTTTCCCTCTCCCAGGTGGCAGAGGAGCAAAGCAAACCCCTGTACCGGCGGCCCCAGGACGTGGCCCTGGTCCTGGTGCTGCTGCTCATGGCCTCTTTCACCTTCTTCAGGGGCATGGTGAGTGCTGGGCGCCCGCACGGGAGGACTGGAGGGGCCGGGGGGGCCTCGGGGAAGGTGCATCTGCCCTCCACCCACCTCCCCTCCTCTGTCCAACCCCCCCAGGTGGTTCTGGACTGTCCTGCTGACTCGTGCTTCGAGTACATCTACCAGCACGAGCCATACCTGCGCGACCCCGTCGCCTACCCCAAAGTGCAGGTGAGCGGCGTGGGGGCCCACCTGGGGCCACCAGGACTCCCCCCCCACCCCGGTGCCACCAGGGACGGGGTGACCTCCTCTTTGTCCCTCCCCAGATGCTGATCTACATGTTCTACGCCCTGCCCTTCTTCCTCCTCGGCATCTACGGGCTGGTGCTGCCCGGCTGCTCCTGGCTGCCCGACTGGAGCCTGGTGTTTGCCGGGGCCGTGGCACAGGTGAGGCTGTCCCAGCACCGGGGGGAGACCCCCAGGGCTGGGTTTGGGCCCCAACCAGGGGACAGCAAGCCCGGGGTGGGGGGCGGTTGGGGCCGAGCTGGGGGGCACAGCTCCCACGCCCGCACGTGGAGCAGCAGCTCTGCTGCTGCCTGGTAATTGCTTTGGCCCCGGTGGATTTTACTGGGGCCGGGGATTCGTCGGCCAGAAATAGGCTGGGGCAGGGCTATAATGGGATGTGCCGCCCGTGCTGCTGCCACACACCCTTTGGGGCCGGGTGGGCTGCACAAAACCCCCACCCACCCACCCAGTGCCACCCCCTTCCCTGTATCCCCAGGCTCAGTTCTCCCACCTGGGCTCGTCGCTGCACGCCCGGACCCCCTTCCCCTACCAGACCCCCGACGACGTCCTGTGGAGCTTCCTCCTCTCCAACATCCTCTACGCGCTGGGCCCGCAGCTCCTGGTGCTCCGCTGCCTTCGCTGCCCCGCCTTTTTCCTGCCTCCCGCTCCTGCCGGCCCGCTCTGGGCAAAGAAACACCAGTGACGTGTCCTGCCCGGCCCGGGGGGATGCTGTGCCCACCCTGGGGGGATGCTGTGCCCACCCTGGGAGGATGCTGTGCCCACCCTGGGGGGATGCTGTGCCCACCCTGGGAGGATGCTGTGCCCACCCTGGGGGGATGCTGTGCCCACCCTGGGAGGATGCTGTGCCCACCCTGGGGGGATGCTGTGC
>JAWMRA010000079.1:1425370-1441194 GCA_035584735.1 Pseudotriccus pelzelni | reverse complement strand
CCCAGGGGTTGTGGCACGTGTCTTCTTCATCCCCCCCCCCCCCAAAAAAATGCGTTGAGGGGAGTCCACACAATTGCGCCGCCCCCGAAAATGCGCTGGGGGGAACCCCCCAGGGCTTACAACACTCGCCCTCCTCCAGCCCCCCAGATGTGTTGTGGGGGGGCCACCAGGCTGGTACCGCCCACCCTCCACCTCCAGCCCCCCCAAAAAATACTTTGGGGGGGGTCCACAAGGCTTGTACCCCTCACCCCACCCCACCACTGGCAGGGGCTCCATCACTGACCTCCCCCCCCCCCCCAATCTTTGCCCCCCTGCCCAGGCAAAGTTTACTTCCTGAAGACCTTCCGCAAGCTGAGCTACCCGGAGGCGGTGCAGGCGTGCAAGAACAACGGCGCGGCCGTGGCCAAGGTGGGGCAGCTCTACGCCGCCTGGAAGATCCAGCTGCTGGACCGCTGCGAGGCGGGCTGGCTGGAGGACGGCAGCATCCGCTACCCCATCGTCAACCCCCGCGCCCGCTGCGGCGGCCGAGAGCCCGGCGTGCGCAACCTGGGCTTCCCCGACAAGAAGTACAAGCTCTTCGGCGTCTACTGCTTCAAGAGGGCCGGCGACGCCCCCCCGCAGAAGGCGGCGGCGGGCGGGGGGCACCCCAACCGCGTGTGAGGGCGGCCGTGGGTGGGAGCGCACCCCAAACCCCCCGCCCCGAGGTTTGGCCCGGGGAAGAGCCCCCCACCCCCCCCCCCTCGCTGCGTGCCGGGCTCCCCCGGGGTCGCGGCGGAGCTGCGGGCAGCCCCCGACCCCGCAGCGCAGAGCGGGCGGAGCGCGGCGGCGCTTTCGGGGGGGGGAAACTGAGGCAGCAGCGGGAGGGGAAGGACCTCGGGAGCCCTGCCGGGAGCCCGCGCCCGGGGGGCCGGCTCCCCGCTCCTCGCAGCTCTTGCTTCTCCACCCGCCTATTGCATGCGCTAAAGGCCCCGATCCAATCCTCCGTCCTCGCCCCCCGGGGTGCCCACCCTGCGCTGTCCCGGGGTCGCACAGCGCTGATACCCCCGACCCTGGCAAGGTGCCGCGGGCCACCGGTGTCACGGCACCGTCAGGTCTCTGCAGGGGGACTGACCTGCCGTGGGCTCCCCAAAATCCCTCCTCGGCGCTGGGCAAGGACTGGGGGACGCTGGGCAAGGACTGGGGGACGCTGGGCAGCCCGGGGGGGACCCTGGGCAGCCCAGGGGGGGCACCCGCAGCCCCTCCAGCCCCGCCGGGCGTGCCCGGTGCTGGGGCAGCTCCTTCGCTTGGCTTTGTGCAGATGAGGTGGGAGGGGTTGGGTGGGCACAGGCCCGGCCAGGCCCCCCCTCCCCGAGGCTTTGGGCAGCCCTGGACAGTAGATGAAATAAAAGCTTCGGCCGCTTTTGAGAGCTGAGCGGGGCTCTGGTGTGTCCTTCGCTGGTGCCGCCCCCGAGGGGTGTCTCAGGAGCGAGGGGCCCCCCCGGCGCTGCTCGGCCTTGCTTTCCCTCTCCGCTCCCAGCACGTTCAGAGCATCCCGACGGCGTCCTGCTTGGATTTGTTGGGACCAGATCCAAGGGAGCAGCAGCAGCAGCAGCGGAGCCGCATCGGGGCATCCCTGTGACTGGGCAGCACCGGGGAGCCACCGTGGGGGTGGCAGGACGCGGATGGGGACCCCCGGGGTCCCCCAGAGGGGCTGGGGGGCTTCCTCCCCACCCTCCCCGGCCCAGCCGAGCACGGCCCGTCCATCACCTTCACCGGCTGATGGAAACAAAGAGCTGCTGGGATGCGACACCCCTGGCAGGGGGCAGGGGGTGTCGGGGGCCACCGGAGCGGGTGACGGAGGGCACTGGGGACACACGTGGCAGCCACCACCGGGGTGGTCCGTGGGGAGCACCAGGAGCCCGGGCAGAGGGGTTGGGTTTGCTGAGAGTTAACTCTGCGTGGCGGAAGGAGGCAGCACAAAGGACATTGTGGGTGGACCTTCCCGGGGGTCCCCACAGCCCCCCCCTCAAAACGCAGGGTCGGGGCCGCTCAACTGTTAAAAAAATTTATTAAAATGTCCAGCAGTACAGAAAGGCAGAGTCAGAAATGGGGGGGCAGGGCAGGGGGGAGGTGGGGAGGGGGCTCAGGACACGGCAGTCACGTCGCAAACAGCGGAGATCAGAAAGCGCCGTACACACACACACACACACGCAACTCCAACGGGGACCCGAAACAACGGAAACGGGGCAGAAAGAAACCAACCGGCCCCAAACCGGCCGCGGGGCGGGACCACGGCCCTGGTGGCTCCTGGTGGCACTGGTGGCACTGGTGGCACCGTGTGCCTGCCCCACACCGGCCGTGGGGATGCCCAGCGGGCAGGGCCAGGGGGGGCCGGGGCAGGAGAAGGGGGGACTGCTAAAAAACCAGAGCCACCCGACTCGACGGCCGGGGTGGGACGGGGGGGCTGCCTGATTAACCCCCGCTTTGGGGACGGGGCCAGAGCCCAGCCGGGGGTGGGGGGGTCCCTGTGCGGGGCTGGGGGCTCGACCCCGGGCCGGGGGGGGCTGAGCGTGGGGCATGCAGGGAGGGCTGGGGACGCACACGCAGCCGCCCCCTCCGGATCCTATTCCCTACGGGGCCGGGCATCCTAAGGAGCTAAAGCCAAAAGGGGGTTATAAAAGAGAGGGGACGGGGGAAAAGGGGGTTGGGAGGGGGGCGCCCAAGGGCCCCACAGCCCGCGGGGGGAACCCTTGGGCTCGGCGGCCCCCCCCCCCCCCCGGCTCTAGAAGTAGTGCCCCTCCTCCATCCAGTCCAGCCGGAGGTGCTTGCGGTGTTTTCGCCGCTCCTTGCGGGGTTTGTGGTGGTGGTGCTGGTGGTGGGGGTGGCTGTGCCGGTGCCGGTGGTGCCGCCGCGCTCGGTGCGACCGCCTGGCTAACGGGGGGCAAGGGGAGAAGGAGGGGGGTGTGGGAGACACCCGGAGGGGGGTCAGGAACGGGCACCCACCCCCGCCCGCCCCCCCCTTCCCCCCGCCCCGTCCCCACTAACGTTTTGTGCAGAGGATTTTGGGCCGGTCCCACTTGCCGGTGCTGTGGCACTTGATGGTGGGCACGTGGCGCTGGGTGAAGCCCTCCTGGCACTGGTAGCGCACGCTGGAGTGGATGTTGTACTTCTCCTTCCTCTTCCCCACCGGGAAGGCGTTGGCCACCTCCGGGGGGGGCCCGCACAGCACTGGGAAGGGGGGGGACACACACAGAGCTCTGTCACCCCCCCTGTTACTGGGAGGGGATGAGGGGACACCCTGCCACCAGCGGGGACGGCTTTAGGAGAGGCTCCTCCATCAGGGCGCCACCGGGGCGTCCCCGGGATTTAATTTGTTAATTAACAGCCTTGTTGGGCCGTTGGGGTGGAGAGGAGCACCCAGGGAGCAGCTGGAGGTTAATAAAACTTCCAGGATAAGGAAGGGGAACTTAATGGGTTTAATGGTGGCAAATTAAACAGATCCAAGTGGTGAGGGGGGAATCGATCGGGACTAAGAGAGGAAACACGGAGATTTAGGGGAACTGCTGGAGTCTGTCTGGGTAAAGGGTTGGGAGAGCTTTGCTGAAGGTGAGGAGGTTCCTGGAGAGAGACCGTGGGATGGGGACAGGGATGCTGGGAACTGCGGGATGAGGGTGCAGCAGGACGGGGAGGATGAGCCCCGTGGGATGGGCATGGTGAGCCCTGTGGGCTGGGGACGCCAGGGCCTGTGGGATGGGGGTGAGGGCAGCGGGGCTGGCGGTACCTGTGCCTTTCTTGCAGATGTAGGGCAGGTTGTAGTTGCAGGGCACGTCGTTCCACTTGCCGATCTCGTGGGACACCAGCACCACGCAGTCCTCGCCCCCCGCGAAGAAGTTGTCGGGTTGGTTCTCCCGCCAGTTCTCGTATTGCTGCGGGGCACCAGCGAGGGTGAGACCCCCCCAGCCCTGGCCCCCCCGACCCCCCGTCACTCCCCCAGGGCTCTCACCAAGCCCGTGTTGTCGGTCCACTGGAAGTCCTGCTCCACGATCCTGTCATTGAGCCCGATCCAGGTGTTCTCGTGCCCAAAACCTGCGGAGAAGGGGCTCTCAGGAGGGGAAGGGAGTAGCTCCCAGGGGAGCAGGACGGGGTGTGACCCCCCCACCTCCGCCCACCGTTGATGAAGCCGTGCTCCTCCTGCGAGTGGATGCTGGTGAGGTGGCCGGCGCGGCGCCGGCAGTCCCGCTCCGCGTCCTCCCAGGAGCGCCGGCGGGAGAAGTAGCGGTAGCAGTGACCCTGGAACTTGTGCCAGTTGTGGTCGCAGCCCTCCGTGTCTGCGGGGGACACGGGGACAAGTGGGGACAGCGCCGGGGGCACCAGCACGGCGGGGAGGGATGCAGGGAGCAGCTCCCGCGCGTCCCCTTCCAGCACGCCCGGCGTGACGGGGGCTGGGCCGCATCCCCACGGGGGTCTCCCCCACCCCGCGGTGACCCACCCGGGGGGGTGTGCGGGGAAACTGGGGGCTGCTCCCCACCTTTCTCGCAGCGGCTGCCGCCGTAGCTGGGCAGGCAGAGGCACACAAAGGAGTTCACCTCGTCGATGCAGGTGCCGCCGTTCTGGCAGGGGCTGGACAGGCAGTCGTCGATGTCTGTGGGGACATCGGTGGGGGGACTGTGGGCACAGGGAAACCCCCCTGGCACCTCCCCACCACCTACTGCCCCCCCCAGTGCCAGCAGTGACCGAGGATGGGGGATTGTGCGGGACTTGGAGCCGCAGCCCCATTCCCGTGGCTGCTGCTCCCCGCTGTGTTGGGGAGGGGATTGGGATGTTCCTGTGTGGGGCAGGGATTGGGATGTTCCCGTTCTGGGGTGGGTTTGGGGTGGTCCCGTGCCGAGACAGGCTGGGGGTGCCCCGGCTCTCACCGATCTCACAGTTCTCCCCGGTGAATCCGGGGGCGCAGCTGCAGCCGCAGACGGTGCCGTTGGCGCGGCAGGTCCCGCCGTGCAGGCAGGGGTTGTTCTCGCAGGGGTCCGACGGGTCTGTGGGAAGGGGGGAAAAGGAGCCCTGAGCCTGGGGGGGGACACAGCGGCCCCCACCCCAACCCCGCTCCCATCCCACCCGCTCCCAGCTGGCGGAAACTCCCCCGTGAGCAGTTTGGGTAGAAGGAGAGAGAAACCCCCCCAAAACTCCCCCCCTTCAAAACCCGCCCGGTGGGTCAGCACAAACCTCCCGCCCCCCAGCCCCATCATCCCTGTGCCCATCAGCCCCTGCCATTGCGCTCACCGTGCCGGGTGGCGTTGCCGGTGCCCACCCAGGCCAGCAGCTCCCGCTCCTCCGGCCCCTCGCCGCTCCCGCTGTCGGCCTCCAGCAGCGGGGACCCCCCCGGGCCCCCCCGCTCCGCTGCCACGGAGGGCTCAAAGAGCAGCCCCACGCCGGGGGGCTCGGGGGTCCCTGCGGCCCCCGGGTGGGGGGCAGTGGGTGATGACCAGGGGCCGAGGGTGGCCGAGCCGAGGGGCGTGGGGGGCTCTTCTCTCCTCGCCTCCCCGGAGGAATCCTCCTGGCCGGGGGATGTTGGAGCATCCTCGGGACTAGGGGGGAAGGCTGGGGAGCCGGGGGGCTGCCGAGGGCCCGGGGGGGGCAGGAGGAGCTGCTCCCCTGCCCCCAGCTCTGGCCCAGAGAGGCCCGTGGGATGAGGGGCTGCGGGGGCGAAGCCCGCGGACCCCTCCTCGGCCGCCGGCTCCAGCACCGCCGCCTCCACCGGCCGCTCGGTGCCGGCCCACGGGGTCACCGCGGTGGCCGCGGGTGGGGGCGATGGCGAGGGGGTGTCCCAGCCTGGCAGGGACGCGGCCGCTTCACTGCCGGGCTGGGCTGAGCCTTTGCCGACATCCCTGCGTTCCTCCGGCTGCTCCTGGCTGAGCTCAGCCGGCCCGTGGGTGGCCGGGGGGCTCAGCATCCCTCGGGCATGGGGAGCAGCCCCCTCAGTGGGGCTGGGGGTGGCCGGGTGACCCGCGGAGGGGCCATCGGGCTGCAGGAAGGTCACGGCTTTCCTCTGCCTCTCCAGCGAGGCGTCACCCGGGGTCCCGCTGCCGTCACCGCCCTCACCGCGGGGCTGCGGGCCTGGCTCGGGACCCTCGGCCACCAGCGGGGCTGGGGGCAGCGGGGGCCACGGTGGGACAGAGCCAGCGTCCTCCTGGGACACGGTGTCCCCGGAGAAGTCCTCGGTGGCCTCCGCGAGCGGCCGGGGGGAGTCCCCGCGGGCGCCGGGGACGTGGGGCTGGGCCCCGTCCGTGGGCATGTCCCGGTGGCCCAGAGCGTCGTGGGGAGTCTCGGAGACAGGCAGGGGTGAGGATGGCATGGGAGGTGTCCCCTCAGGCCCCCCAGGGCTGTGGGGGCTCCACAATTCCTGCAGGGAATCCCTCGGGGCCGGCGCCTGCGGCGAGGGTGACACCGGGGCGGTGGCCGGTGCCATCAGCTCTGCAAGAGATGGCCCAGCCGTGGGGTCCCCAATCCAGCACAGCCACCGCTGGGACCCCCCTCGGCCGTCTCTGGGTGTCACTTACCGGGGCCGATCTCCTCCTCCAGCGCGTTGGGGGACGCCTCGGGACCCTCCTGCCGGAGGCTCTCGGTGCCGGCACGGGGGATGCTCCACGGCTCCACCGTGTTGGCCGCAGCTTCCTTCACCTCCAGGGCCAGGACGGGGGCCTGGGTGGCCATCCCTGCTGTGTCTGCAGCCACCGTGGGGTCCCCAGTCACCGTGGGGTCCCCAGTCACCGTGGGGTCCCCAGGAACCATGGTGTCCCTAGCTGCCGCCGCGGGGTCGCGGCTCTGCCGCTGGAGCTGGAAGTAACGCCCGTTCAGCCCGGCGTGGCTCTTCCTCGGGCTGTGGGAGCTGGTGGGTGGGGGGCTGGGGGTCTCCGCTGCCGTGCTGGGGACCGTCCCCAGCCCATCTGGTGCCAGTGATGATGTCGTGCTGTGCCCCAGGGCTGGGCCTTGGGAATGTGGCAGGAGGGTGAGCGGGGGCTCCTCAGGGTCTTCTTGCACTGGCAGCGCTGGGCTGGCACCGGCCGGGTCCCGCCAGGAGCTCTCCAGCGCCTGATCCACCACGTTGAGAGCCTCCTCCTCGTGGGGCCACGCCAGCGAGGGGGCCGTGGTGGGTGGCAGGGGTGTCCCACCGTCCATCCCCAGCCCAGGAGCCACCGGTGCCGATGCCGGGGCGGCCCCTGGGAGGTCCCCGCGCTGTGCCGTGGCCGTGGGGCTGCCAGTCGCTGGCTGCAGCTGCTCATTCTCCTCCTCCTCCTTCTCCTCCTCCTCCTCCTCCTCCTGGCCCGGCTCTGCAGGCCCTGGCTGTGGCAGGAGCTCGTGGTGGTCGCGGGGGGTGTCCCTGGTGTCCCCCGAGGTGCCCAGGTCCTCGCCGTGCTCCACCAGCACGTTGTCGCTGCCCGGCGGGTCGGGCGCGGGCGGCACCGGCTCCTCCGTGTCCCTCTGCCCCGCGGCTGCGGGGACACCACGAGCGTCAGAGGGGCAGGACGGGCATCCAGGCCACGGGTGGGGTCCCACAGCCCCCCTCGAGTGTCCGTGCCGGGCGCTGCGTCCCCCAGGCAGGGTGACAGCCGGAGCTGGGCTCCCCCCACAGCGCCGCTCTCCTCATCTATCTCGTTAATTCCCCAATTAAATATTCATGCACAGCAATCTTCCTGGCCACGCCCACTGATTCCCGAGGGCATCCCGGGGGATAGTGGGGGGTCAGGGAGGGCGCTCGGTGGCGCCGTGGCCGGTGCCCCTCACCTTTGTAGCAGTAGGCGTCGAACCTGGAGGCGGCCGGGGGGAACCCCGTGCGGTTGGGGAACTGGTAGAGGGTCCTGACCCCCGGGGCCTCTCCCCCGCACTTCCTGCGGGGCACCCTGATGGGGTAGCGGACGCTGCCGTCGGCCAGCCAGCCCGGGTCACACTGGTCCAGCCCCTGCCGCCACGCCAGGTACAGCTGCCCCGTGGTGGCCAGCGAGGCCCCGCGGCTCCGGCAGTGCCGCCGGGCCCCCTGCCACGTGAACCTCCCCGGCACCGTGGCGTAGAACACCGTCCCTGCAGGGGAGAGGGAGGCCTTGGGGACACGGGCACAGGAAGCCACGATGGTCCCCGGGGCCCTGAGTGCAGCGATGGCTCCGTCACTCAAGCGCTGTGCCAAGGACGGCCCGGAGCGCCGGCACCGCCCCGGCACCCAGCCCTGCAGCCAGACCCCAGCAGGAGGGCGATGGAGGGAGATGCCTGCGCTCCCAGCCGTGCCACGGCCCTGGAGGGACATCCCCTGGGCATCCAGCCGTGCTCCTGGCTGTGCCACGGCCACGGAGGGACACCCGCGGGCCCCCGTCCCCACACTCATCCCTTGCCTCTCAGCTCGCGGGCGTAGCAGTACACGTCGTACAGTTCCTCGGGCTCCCTCCGCCCGTAGCTCCGGACTCCGGGGAGGCTGTTGCGGTCTCCGTAGCAACCGGGCCGGGACAGTGTGATGGGATACCTGCACAGAGAGGGGCAGTGATGGGGTACCTGCCCGGAGGGGCAGTGCGAGCTCTCAGCTCCGCGGGGAGGGTCCCGGCAGTCCCTCCTCCTCCCGTGCCCGCACTCACCGCACGCTCTGGTCGCCCAGCCAGCCCGCGTCGCAGTTGTCGTAGCCGTCCTCGAAGGCGGCCTGGAGGTGCTGGGGGGAGGCGATGACGGCCGAGTTGTCCCGGCAGGCGCGGCGGGCGGCGGGGAAGGTCAGGGCGTAGCGCTGGCCCGCGGGGCGGTAGTGGAACACAACGCCTGGCAGGGCAGAGGAGGGGGGACGTGGCACTGGGGGCGGCGGGGCCGGCGCGGGGCACGGGGATCACACGGGGCGCGGGGCTTTTACGGGGCGCGCTGGGGTGCGTGGCTCTTCCAGGGCACGTGGCCCACGCCGTGCCCACATCGTGCCCCCCCAACCCTGCCCGGCTCACCCGTCACCTCCAGCGGCAGCAGGTCCTGCTCGTCCTCGATGCCGGCCACCACCTCGCAGCGGTACAGCCCCCCGTCGCTGGCGCGGGCCCCGCGCAGCTCCAGCGTGGCGTTGGAGCGGTCACGGGGGTAGCCGGGCAGGGACACGCGGCCCTCGTAGGCTTTCACCACCTTCACGGCGTTGTCCTTGGCCACCAGGACGGGCACGTCCTCCCGCTGGCCGGCGGCCGAGCGCACCTTGCTCCATTTGACGCGGGGCGGGTCGGGGGGCTCGTTGGGCCCCAGCGAGGCGGAGGGGTGCAGCAGGAAGAGGCAGGGCAGGGCCGCGGGCTCCCCCAGCCCCACACGCACCGCCTGGTGCTGCACCCTGCTGATGTGGATCACCTTCCCATCGTCCTGGGAGCCTGCGGGGAGAGGAGCCCGGATACCGCGGGGTGGGCGGCGGGGGAAGCCGCAGGGCTCTTGGTCACAGCGGGCAGGGCTGGGGGCGTTGCGGGGCATGGGGGGCACCCCTGAGCCCCCCGGGGTGGAGCTCGAAGGGGGATCAAGTGCAGCCAGCCCGTCTAGTGGCCGGAGAGAGACTTTGCCCCTTCAATCTATCGGCTCCTTGGGTTGGATTTCGTCCCCAGCCACCCCTGGATCCCCCCCTTCCCTGCTGAGATAAGACATGGCAAGACCATGACCTGCTCCTCCTCCTCATCCTCCTCATCCTTCTCCTCCTCCTCCTCGTCCCACACTAATCCTGCCCCAGCCTGTGCCGCCTCCCAGCTCCGCCGCCACAAATCCCCCACGTCTCGGGCCCCCCGTGGCCCGGCTCCCCCTGCCCACAGCAGGGTCGGGGGATGTCCTCCACGGAGCCTGGCCAGCTGGGGACCGGGATGGCCACTAATCCCCCCCCCCAGCTCTCCACCCTCCATCGTGCCCCACACTCTCGGCCCGCTGGGAGACACACACGGGCAGCATTCCAGGGTGGGGGATCCCAAATCCCCCCCCACCCCCGTGCTGCGATGTCCCCGCCGTGGGGGACGAAGGGGGGGACACGGGCTGTCGTGGCCAGAGCCACGGCAAATCCCCGGGGGGCTCAGCTCCGCTGGGAGCGGGGAGGGGGGGGAGAGGGTTTGCCAGTGGGATTAAGGATTTAAGGTCTCGCCTGTGGGGATCCCAGTGCCTGGGGGGCTTCTCCCTCGCTAATCCCGGGTCCTCGCCGGGTCACTGTGCACCCTCAGGGTTTACTCTGGCCGGCAGTTCATTATTTCCTGCCCCCAGCGGTTCGTCAGCCCCAGGCACTTACCCAGCACGGCGATGGGGAGCAGGGAGAGCCCGAGCAGGACCCAGCAGCCGGCATCCCCCATCCCATGGACCATCCTTGACCTGCAATGACAGAGGGGGAGGGGGGTGGGTGGGAGGCCGCCCCTTGCCCGCTCCTGGCTCGGCGGGCGATGCCGTCGGGCCATAAATCGCTGCGGGAGGAGCAGGATTAGCCCCTCTCAGCAGGACGCCACAAACCCGGGGAGAGTTCCATTTCACTCTGGGAGTGAGGTCGGGCTGAGGGACGGGGTTGCCCCCATCGCCAGCTGGGGGGTCCTTGGGTGTCCCTGCTGGCCACCAGTGCCACCCACCACCATCACTTGGCTCACGCCACCACCACATCACCAAATCCCAAATCCCAAACCCCAAAGGGGGCCGTGCTGGAGCTTGGCACCGCTCAGCCACGAGTTTGAGCCGGAAAATTTGGGGAGCACTCAGCGTTCAGGGGGGACACCAGGAGCTAACCCATCCCACTCCCAGCTGCCCAGAACCGAGGCTCTGCCTCATCCCACCGGTTCCCCCCACCCCTGATGCTCCATTTTCCAGCCCCTGATTTCTCGTTCTGTCCCTTCTGTGCTTTCATGGGACAAAAATAGAAAGAAAGAGCAAAACGACGAGAAAAAAGGAGACCCCCCACCCCGCGTTCGGGGCTGGCAAAGGGCCTTTTTGGGGATGCAAAACCGGGTTTTATCTTATTTCCTCCGAAGAAGAAAGCGTTGGCAGCCCCTTCCCTCCCCCGGCAGCTCCGCGGGGCGTTCTGCCCCCAAAACCAACTGCTGGGAAAAGAGGAGGAGGAGGAGATGACCTGACCCCGGCCATGGAGGGGGATTCCCGGGGTTCGGAGCCGGGAGTGGGCTGTGCCTTTGCCCGGCCACATCTCCCAGGAGCTGAACATTCCCGGAGCAGCCCCGAGGCCCGGAGATGCTCCAGGAGGGAAATCCCTCCATCTCTCAGCAGCGCCGAATTTCTCCCAGTTTTCCCTGGGGTACAGGGGAACTTTACCCAGTTTTCCCACTGCAGCGGGGAAAAAAGAAAAGAATTGCTTGGCAGGGCCGGGCTCGGGAGGTTCCAGCTCCTCCCATTGAAATGCTAATCCTGACTTTCCGGGATGTCCAGGAGCCCTCCCAGCACAAACCATCAGCGCCGCCCGGGACCTGCTGGGCGACGGTGGGTGATGGAAGGTGCGGGAAGGGAACCCCCAGGGCACTCAGCTCCAGGGAAAAAGGGTGCCCCGGGCTGTGCTCACACGTGTCCCGGCTCTTCAAACCACCCTTTGAGTCTTTTCGCTTTTTTGAAGGACTTTTTTGGCCTTTTCACCCATTTTCTTTTCCTCGTCCCTTGCTGCTTCCCCTCTGCAGCTTCCAAGCAACTTTTCCCATCGAAAGGCGAACAAGGCAATTTCCCACGTGGCACAAGAGCGGACGGATCTCGCTCCCTGCCACCTCCTCACAGCATCCCTGAGACCTTCCTCCTCTCCATCCTCCTCCTCCCAGCGGAGCGTCCCGCGTTCCCAGCGATCCCCGGGGGCCACCAGCCCGGTCCCTGCTCCCAGCGCCCCACGGGGATGGTGGGATGGAGCAGGGGGAGATCCCGCAGAGCCGCGTTAAGGCGAGGAGTATAAATCCTCCTCCGGGCTCTCGGGTGTTTACTCAGAGCCGGGTCCTCGCCGAGCAAACACCCGGCGTTTATTTGAATGTTAAACACCGAAGTTGCTCTTTGGGTTTCCCGGTCGCCACCCGGGCGGCTGCGGAGCCGGGATGGAGGGGTGGGTGGGGAGGTCCCTGAGCCCACCGGGGACACCCCAGGCTGGCTGGAGGTGGGGAGTGGGTGCCGCTGGGGGCTCAGGGCTGAGGGGGGGTCACAGGTCTGTGTGGCTCCAGCTGCACCGGCGCCTTTCCCGGCATCAGCAGTTCTGCGGGATCTGCTTTCGCAGCAGGGAAGGTGCCGCGGCGGGAAGGGCCGGCCCTGCCCGCAGCACCCGCTGCCTCCTTGGGGTAACCTGACCACGAGCGGGGGAGGGTCCCAGGCGCCCCCCACTCCAGGGACAGGACACACGGCTCCTGCCACTGCCTTGGGGCCACCCGGCTGGCACCCCTGCCCCTCAGCACATTCCCCGTGTATCCGCCACGGTCCGTCCCCTGGACCCCCGGCCGCCGCCTCTGCCGAGCCCGGCAGCGTGCTGAGCCAGCGAAAAGTTTATCCCAAGGTCAGGACAAGTGACACGACGGGCTCCATCCCCGCCGGGGCCGGAGCCACCACACGCGGTGTCCCCGCACGGGGACATCCCCCCCTGCCATTGTCCTCAGCCCCTCCCAGCCCCGGCGCCTCGTTAATTATTGAGACCGTCTCCGTCCCACCTCCCCTTATCCACTAAGCCACAATCCAGCCCCAGCAGCGCCGGGGAGGCAGCCCGGGGGGTGGCACGGCCTCATCCCGACCCCGCGGTGCCCCCGGGATCAGCCCCGGCTGGATCCGGGATGCCCAGCACGGGCAGCAGCGGCTCAACAGCACCAGCCCCCATTCCAGAGCCAGGAGCAGCATCAGCCCCATCCCGCCGGGGTGGGATCCAGCTGGGATCCCCCACGGAAGGAGCCGTGGGCTTGGCCGTGCGGGCATCACCGCGCCACCCCCGGCAGCGACAGGGCTACAAGGTGAGGAGGGTGGCCCGGGGGTGGCCTGGCAGGGAGGGTGGCGGTGCCACCACGAGCGCCGGGGGCTGAATTTCGCGGCGCGGGGGGGTCTCTCTCTGCAGTCAGGGCGATGTCACGGTGACGTCCCCGACGCCACGTGGCCGGGTCCCCTCGGGGACAAGGAGCGTGTCCCTGTCCCTCAGCGTCCCAGCCCAACCGGGGGAACGGCAGACGAGAGAAATTTAAAATAACGCCGGTGCAAGCCGCCCCCCCCCCCACGGGTGAACATTTTCACATCTGTCACTAGCTGTCACCTCATGAATAATTCATATTTGTCATGAATATGCAAAGGCGGGACTGGTGATTAGCTTGAGCTGAAACATAGCTTAATTCCACACAGGCCCGTGGGCGCCGGGACCACCCGGACAGTTTCGGGGGTCACCTCTCGCCTCAACCTGCCCCGAGCCATGGGCTGGGCTGGGCTGGGGGCGGGATCTCCACGGAGCAAAGGGGACATTTGGGACAGTGGTGGGGACACGGCCTTGGGACGGGTGGGAGGGGAGACGGTGCACTGCCCACCCACCGACCCACCCAGGCAGCCTGCCTGCAGCTGGACACGCGTGCCCCCCACCTTGGGGAAGCCCCAGCCCTGAGGGTGCCCCCAACTTCCCCCCCCAGCCAGGACGCAGACCCTGTGACCTCTGTTGTCCCCACGGGTCACTCCAGTGCCACCAGCGCACACACAGCACTTCGGTGCCCACCCACCCGGCGTGTCCCCCCCCCCCAACCGCAGACACCCCGCGGGGCTGACCCTGCACCCCCCGCCCCCGACCCCGCCGGGGCCACCAGCCCCCCGCGGCACCCACCTCCCTCCCAAGGGTGCCTCCGCCGCCCCAGCGGGGAGGGGGTGTCCGCCGAGGGCCCCCCCTGCTCTCCGCGGCCGTGGCAGGAGCCCGGCGGCGGGGCCGGCTCCGCGTCCCCTCCTCTCTGCCCACAACAAAGGAATTCTGCAAACCTCGCTGCCGTCACATCTCACAGGCAACGTGATGCTTCCCGCTCCCCCCCAGCCTGCCAGAATAAATTAGCACCTCGGCAAACTGTGATCCCGTCCAATATGGGCCCTTTGCTGGGTGCGATTTTTATTAGGCAGACAGTCTGCAGCCTTTATTTTAGAATTTGCTCCTCTTTTTGTTTTTTGGGTTTTTTTGGGGGGGGTTGGTTTGTTTTGTTTTTTGTTTTTTTTTCTCTTTTATTCCTTTTGCTCCGCTTCCTTGTCTCTCCCCGGGAAGCCGAAAGCGCCGCGGGAGCCGCGAAGCCGGCGCAGCATCCTCGGCTCCGTCCCTGGGGAAGGGTTTGGCCACCCCCTGAGCGGCTCTGAACGCGGCGCCGGCGCCTGGCACCAAGAACCGGGCAGGAGACCCCCGGCCCGGTGGGCCTGGCACAGAGCCAGGCCTCTGGCACCGTCCCCCCCCCCACCGCCGGTGTTTGGCTTTGCCGAGCCCTTCACCGGGATCCGCGCCCGCCTCCGTCCGTCTCAGCCTCCCTGTCCCACGCGGGTGTGGGACACGCAAGTGGGGCTCATCCTGCCCACGGTGCTCAGCGCCCCGGCACTCTGCCAGCCCTGCCGGTGCCCCGGCAGCCTGGGGGCACCCCGGGACAGGGAACTGCCCGGCTCCCGACCTGCCAGGGAGCCACCGGCAGCACCCACAGGGATGGCCGAGGCGCACCCGGCTCTGGCACCGCAGCGGGGTGACACCCCGGGGGTACCCACCCGCCAGCACCCACGGCTCTCGTGCCACCCCTCACCCCCTGACCCTGCCCACGGCTCATTGCCAGCCCCTGGGGGTCTCAGGGCACGGTGTCCCCTAGCTGGAGTCCCCCAGCCCCTCTCAGCCCCAGTGCTGGTGTCCTCAGCCCCTCGAGAGCCCTGGCCCCCGCAGTGTCCCCCTGTCCTGCTGTGCCCACAGCCCCGGTGGCCACACCCCCACTGTCCACCTGTCCCGGTGCCCCCAACCCCACTCCTGATCCCCCCAGTGCCTCCTCCAGCCCCACCGGTTCCCAACCCCCCCATCCCTGACAGCCCCCCACGCCCTCAGTGTCCCCAGCCCTGCCACAGCATCTCCCCCACCCCTCATCCCACCATCCCTCATCCCTGTCCACCCGGGTATCCACAGTGTCCCCCCGCACCGAGCCCTGAGTGTCCCCCAGCTCCCGCATTCCCACGCGTCCTGGATTCATCCCGCTCCTGCCACAGCGGTGCCGGTGTCACCGTCCCCACCCCCGGCACCGGGACCCGCGTGCTCCCCCCCATACACACCCCCGCATCCCCACCGCGCCCCCAGCCCCGGTCCGTCCGCCCTCCTGCCGCTGTGGTGCCGCTGACAATGCCGGTGTCACCGTCCCCATCCCCGTGCCCGCAGCGCTGCCAGTGCCGGTGTCCCCATCCCCGGAGCCGGGCCCCGCATTCCCGCAGCCCCCGCATCCCCACGGCTTCCCCAGCCCGGATCCAGCCCTCTCCTACCGTAGCGCTGCCGGTGTCACCATCCCCACATCCCCATCCCCGGGCCCCCCCGGCCCCCCCCCCCCCCCCCCCCCCCCCGGGCCCCCGGCCCCCCCCCCCCCCCCCCTCCCCGCCGTGCCCGCAGCCCCGCAGCCCTCCCGCTCCTGCCGTAGCGGTGCCGGTACCGGTGTCGGTGTCACCGTCCCCATCCCCGGGCCCCGCGTTCCCCGCGTCCTCCCCCCGCCCCCGCCCCCCGCCCGCATCCGTCCCGCTGCCGGTGCCGGTGTCCCCCATCGCCGCCGCCGTCCCCGCAGCGGGGGCGGTGCCGGTGGCGGTGCCGGTCCCGCACGTACCTGCTCCGCGCTCAGGGCGCGCCGGGACTCATCGCCGCCGGTGGAGCCGAACACCCCGCCGGCAACCGGGGGCTTAAAAGCGGGGCTCGGGGA
>JAWMRA010000079.1:1400960-1413938 GCA_035584735.1 Pseudotriccus pelzelni | reverse complement strand
GTCCCCCCAAACCCCACCACCCACCTTCTCTGACCCCGCCCCTTTCCCCGCCGCCCCGCCCCGTTCCCCATCGGGGGGCGTGGTTATGCAAACCAAGCCCCGGCGTTCCGCCAATGGCGAGCGCTCCCGGCGCCGCTATGCAAATATTAATGCGGGGTGGGCGGGGTTATGCAAATACCGCCGGCGCGGCTCGGGCGGGCAGCGCGCGCTGCGGGGACACGGGATCGGGACCGGGACCGGGATCGGGACCGGGATCGGGACCGGGATCGGGATCGGCACCAGGACCCGCACTGGAGGGGCCGCCCCGGCTCCGCTGCAGCGCCGGGAACTGCCGCGTCCGGAGCTGCCGAGGAGGACGAGCCGCTGTCCCGGTGCGTGCCCCCCGGCGGGGAGGGAGGGGGGTCCCGCACGCCCGGGGGGGGTTCCCGCAGGCTCCGGCGCTCCGGTGTGGCCTGTCCCGAGGAGCTGGGGGACACAACGGCAGCCGCACCCCCCCGGATCCGTCGCGCTGCTCCTGCGGAGCTCCCCGCGCCGCCCCGCATCCCCCCGGCCACGCCGTCGGGGCGCACGGGCAGGGGGAGCGGGGCCGGCCCGAAGAGGGGGCCGGTGCGGCCGGACCGGCGCCCGGCGGGCTGGTCTGGGCACGGCGGAGCCCCTGCCCCCGCCCCGCCGTCTAGGGATGGCGGGCTATAAAAAGCCTGTGGTTTGCGCCGCGCTCGGGGCGGTTATTTTTACTCGTGTCTGCGCGGGGAGGAACGCCCGGGTTTAACCCAAAAGTGCAGCCTGGATGGCAGCCGCCCTGCCCCGGCCCCGCCGCCGCCTCCCGGGCACACCGGGGCCTTGGGGCGCTGGGGCTGAGCCCGCCGTGCGGAGGGGAAACTGAGGCACGGCCCCGCGGAGCTGGTGGCCCGACGTGCAGGGAGTGTGACAGTGACAGCGCTGACACCCCGGTGCGGGGCCAGGGCCTGGTGACAGTTGGGGTGTCACTACTCTGCCTGTTCCCAGCACACCCTGGCTCCTTCCTGCTCCCAGCTGGGGTTGGGACACGGACGGGGCTCCGGTCAGCACGTGGCATCTCCAGCGTGTCCGATTCTCCCTCCATCACCCGGGGAGGGCGAGGTGGATCCTCTGCCCGATCCTCCTGCCTGGCACAGCCGATTGCCGGCACATCCCCGGCCCCATCCCTGGGGCTTTGCTCCTTTAATGAGAGAAAGTTTCCCGGAGCTGCCGGCTCTGTCTGGGGTTTTCCAAGGAAGGAATTAGCGTGGCAGCTGTGGATGAGCGGGAAGGCAGGGCCAGGACCCCGGGCTGTGCCCCCGCGGCACCCCCACATCCCTCGGGGGATGGGGTGCGGGTTGGGAAGGGAGTGTGGGCGACCTGGTGAGCCGGATCCCAGCCCTTTTCCATGTCCCTGGCTGCCAGCTGGACGTGGCACGTGTGGGGAGACCTGTGGCTCTCAGGAAGGAAGGGAGATCTGGGAGGGAGATGCAGGCCTAGGTTTGGTGTAGGGTGTCAAACATTCCTGCTCATCCCCAAGCCCGGAGCACTGATGGAAAGTTGGTTTGGGAAACTTTGGAAAACTGAGTGTTGCGAGGGGACGGGGATCCTGCTGACTCCCGGGAGGAGCATCCTGGCAGTGAGGGAGCTGGAACGCTGCAGTGGGGGTGTCTGGCAGGATTTCGGGATCGGTGTGCTTAAGACCCTTGGATTTCCCTCCTCTTCACCAGAATTGCAGCAGGATTGCCAGGAGCAAACCAGGTTTGGGAGCCAAGCAGCCCTAACGCCACGGGGACGGGCTGGGACCAGCCAGGAGCAACTTTGCTGCACCCAGCAAAGCCTCCAGCAGCAAATATCCCCCATATTAATTCTCCCCAGCTGCAGCGTGGGGTGACCCAATCCCACGGGAACAGCGCGATCCCTCCTTTGGATGCGGCGACCGCCGAGCCAAAAAAGTGCTGGGGGGGGGGGTCCGTGTGTCCGTCTGTCTCTCCGAGGGCAGAAGCCTCGTTTTTGGGGGGTGAGGGGGGGTGTTTTCATCCTTCCTCCTTCCACACAGTCATTTTGGAACCGAAAAGCCTCCGCCCCTCGCGCTTCGCCGGCGGCACCGGCCCGTGGCCGCGCCGGGCACTGGTGGCACTTTCGCTCTGTGTCACCCCCGGCAGGACAGAGCCGAGGCTGGAGGGCCCCTCCAAGCCCAGCCCACGCCTGGATTCGGCTCCGGAGGGTCACCTGGCCGTGGCTCCACGGATAAATTAATTCTAATCGATTAATTACAACTCCCTGGGGCGAGGTGGGGGGGGGGGGGGTCAGTGGAGGTGCTGGTGGTCCCCAAGCCCCCCACGGGACCCCCGTCCCCACCATCCTCCCCTTTCCCCGACTTCCCAGCCGGCTCCTCCTGCCTTCCTGCTCCCCCCCACCAGCGCTGCCAGCCCCGCTCTGGTTTGTACTGGTCGCTTGTCTAAACAACCTATAAAAAGCAGAAAGGCCCCGGCAGCCCCGGCACAAACCCCGCTCGGCTCGGGCCTTTCCCTGCACCGGGGTCGGGGTGCTGCTCACACCGGCTCTGCCGTTCCCTGGGGATCTGCGAGATCCAGGGCCACGTTCCCTGCTGGGAGCGGGGCAGCAGCGGCCAGGGCTGGACGTGTCCCCCTGGTCCCAGCACTGTGTGTCCACCCCCGTCGCCCTCCCGGTCCCGGAGGTGCAGCATCATCATCCCTGCCCTCCCCCTGGGGTTTCGCTGCTCCTGGCCCAGATTTTCCCCTCCCAGCCAAACCCAGCTGCTTCTCCCTGTAAAAGATGGGATGGGAACTCTTTCTCCCGCTTTAATCACCGTTTTTCTCCGACAAGACACTTTTTGGGAGCTGCCAAATGCCGGCAGCAACTGATAACCACTGTCTCCTGCCTCCTTTCCTATCGCTGCCCAGTCACCCCCAGCTTTCAGGTTTGCAACTAAATCCCAGTAATTTGGTGCAAACAACATTTTCTCCAGCTTTCTTTGTCCCGTGGGAGGATGAATCAAGGGGGAGCTCAGAGACCCTGACCTGGGGTCCTGAGGGGAGCGTTCGGATCCTGGAGCAGCTTTGCCCCCAAGGCGCTCCCCTAATAATCCACCCGCTTCGATTTTGGGATGAATCTGGTGGATTTAACACTTCTGGCATCATTCAGGGATGCAAAGCTGTCAGAGGCAGTGCTGGGAACTCCCGTTATCGTGCCGAGCGTCCCACACCACACACGGAAAAACACTCCTCTCTCCTGGGGTTCGCTCGGTCTCAGAGCACTAATTAGGAGCTGGGGTGGTGAGTTTACACACTGGGGCGTGATGCAAATGACCCTTAAAGGTGTAGAGGACCCGGGGTGTTAATTACAAACCTCGTGCCAGCCCAGGGGTCGGGGTGACACCCCACTGTGGGTGCTGGCACGGTGGGCTGAGGGGCTGTAGAACCCAGCCCGGTACGTGTGAGCGAGCAGAGCCCGGGCTAAAGATAAGCTGGCGTGGGAGGGAGCGGAGTCTGACGGGATGCCAGGCAGCACCAGAGCCTCTGCCTGGCACAGGGAGCGCAGAGTGACTCCTCTCTGGGAGGTTTTGAGGGCTCCAGAGCTGTGGGTTTTGTCGGGATGACGATGCTGGTTGGGGCGGTTCAGTCAGGCCGTGAGTCCCCATCACGGCGGCGCCACGTGGGACCCCCTTGGAATCCCCACCGTGTCACCCCATGGGTGCTGGTACCATCCAGGACCCCCACACTGTCACCCCATGGGTGCTGGTACCATCCAGGACCCCCACAGCCCCAAACAGGCCAGACCCAGAGCCCCCCTCGTTCCACACCCCAAACTGAACACCGTGGGACGAGGGCGGGCACTGAGAGCTGACCCCTCTGGATGGCCCCAGGATGTTCTGGGAGCACCCTCGGTGTCGTGCCACAGGTGCCAGGGCTGGGAGAGCAGGAGCTGCCCCGGCCCTGTGTGGGCACCAGAGAGGTTGGGAAAACCTCCGCCATTCCCGCGGGGAATCGCCGGCTCTTTCCGGCGGGGCCGGGGGTGGTCCGGGCACCCCCAGCCGTACCCCGGTGCCCTGCGTGGGCCCCGGGACGCAGGGTGGCAGCGGGGCCGTGGGAACGGCAGCGCCATTTCCTTCCATAAATTAAAATTAGTTTTGATCAGCTAAATTTAGCGGCTGAGCAAGATGGGTAAATGGCAACGCGCTCGAGAGGGGGAAGCGGGACGAGACCGGGGGGCATCAGGGCAGCCAAGGGCTGGCTGGTCCCCAACTGTCCCCCCCTGGGGAGGGAAGGGGCTGCCGGGCCAGCTCGGGTGTCCCCGGGGTGCTGGTTGTGCCCAGCACTGAGTTCTCAGCCCTGTTGGATTCCCAGCTTGGCTCTTGCCCCTGGTTGTGGCCTGGGGACAGCAAGGACAGCGGGAACAGCTCCAGGCCGGCTCTCCCCCCAAACTGGGGGCAAACTCCCATTAGCAGCACCTTGCCCCTGCCCGTGGCTCTGCCCCGGAGGCACTGGGGCATCCCAGAGGGGTTTTGGGGTGACGGAGGCTGGGGGATGGCAGAGGAGTGAGAGTCGGGGCCGTGTGTCAGCGTGGGGAGGGCACAGCGGGATCACAGCCCTGTGCCGGGCTCTGAGGGGTGCAGGCACCCCCCCAGCCAGGGGGGATGTGGGGTCCCCAGACCCCTCGGCCTTCCCGGGGCCGGCTCACGTGGCCACGAGAGGTGGGTGGTTTCGCTTTGCTGTCTCCTCTGTACAGCCACTTCCTGGCCTGTGAATGGTGGAGGTCAAATTTAGCCTCTTAGTCTGAGTTAGAAGAAAAAAAAAAAAAAGAAAGGAGAAATTTAAAGAAAAAAAAAAAACAAACCAACAACTGGAGCCCAAAACCAGCCCCTTTGGTTCGAGGGACCCTCCCCGCCGGCCACCCTTAAATCCGCCCTCCCCATCCCCCGGACCCGCCATCAGCACCATCAGGGGCAGCATCAGAGCAGCCCCTCGGCCTCGCAGAGGGGAGCAGAGGGATGAGAAGCCCCACCCTGAGCTGCCGCTGAAGGATTTGGTGTCCCGGCACGCTGGTTTTCCAGCCGACACCCACAGGTGCTCAGGGTCCGGGGTGATGGAGCCGGGGTGGCCGGGCAGGACTGAGGGGGTTTTTATCTCCCTCTACCCCATCAGAATTCCCCAATCTTTTTTTTTTTTCCGCTTTGCTGCCATCTTTGCAGAAGACCAAAAAAAAAAAAAAACCGGCAAAACTTCCCCCGAAAACTTTTTTTTTTATGTATTTTTTTTATATTTTTATTTTTTCTTTTTTTTTTTCAGCGAAACCTCATTTTTGGCGGTGCTGGGGCGGATGCTGGCTCGGGACAGCCCCGGGCCGCGGGGCTCAGGGGCTTCTCGCTCTCTTCCAGCCCCAGATCCGGCGTAGGAGGCAAAAATGGGCCGTAAAAAAATACAGATCAGCCGAATATTGGACCAGCGGAACCGGCAGGTAGGGACGGCTCAGCGGGGACGGGGAAGAGTCTGCGAGGCGGGCAAAGCCTCTGTGCTCCCACCACCCTCAGGCGTGCCGGGCCCTGCGGAGGGACCCCGGGAGGAGGGTTGGGGGCTGCGTCCAGGGGTCTCCAGCGCAGGGTGCGTATCCCACCCCCCCCACCCCAGGTGACGTTCACCAAGCGGAAGTTCGGGCTGATGAAGAAGGCGTACGAGCTGAGCGTGCTGTGCGACTGCGAGATCGCCCTCATCATCTTCAACAGCACCAACCGGCTCTTCCAGTACGCCAGCACCGACATGGACAAGGTGCTGCTCAAGTACACGGAGTACAGCGAGCCCCACGAGAGCCGCACCAACTCCGACATCCTCGAGGTAGCGGCCCTGGGGGGGGGCGGCCCCGGGGATGGGGCGGCCGTGGGACCCCCCAAACCTGACGGCCCCGCTCCCCCCCGTCCCCCCCAGACGCTGAAGCGCAAGGGGCTGGGCCTGGAGAGCCACGAGCTGGAGCTGGACGAGGGCCCCGAGCCGGGGGACAAGGGGCGGAGGCTGAGCGAGGGCGTCGACCTGTCGGTGGCGCGGCCCAGGTTCTACGTGAGTCGCTGGTGTCGGGTGGAGAGAGGGACCCCCAGAGACCCCATCCCCTCCCCTGTCGGTGACCTTGGCCCTGCAGAGCCCGGAGTGTCCTCAAGGGCCCCCATCCCCTCCCCACCCTTGACCTCCCCTTTGGCCCGAGAGTCCCAGGGGTCCCCCAGGTTCCCATCCCCTCCCTTGACCTCTGCTTTGCCCTGCAGGGCCCTGATGGTCCCAGAGAGCCCCCATCCCCTCTCTTCTGCCTTTCAGGGCTCTGAGGGTCCCCTCCTTCGACCTCTGCCTCTCTCTGCACAGCCCCGAGGGTCCCCAGGGGTCCCCAAGAGTCCCTGTCCCCTCCCTGTCCTTGACCTGAGTCTGTCCCCGCAGAGCCCGGTGCCGCTGCCCGAGGCCGCCTACGGGAGCTCCCCCCCAGCCACGGACACGTCCCTGGGCAGTGCCAGCAGCTCCCCCCAGAGCCAGGGCCGCTCCCCTGCCTTCAGACCGGCAGCCCCGAAGCCACCGGGACGGTCGCCGGGGCCGCTGCCCCCAGGTAGGCTGGGACCCTTTGGCCGGGGACGCTGCGGGGAGCTGGATAGGGGGGAGAAGGTCCCTGCCACGGGTGCCCCATCCCTGCTGTGGGTACCCCATCCTTCCCATGAGCGCCCCGTGCCCACCATGAGCACCCCAACCCCGCTGACCCCCGCGGGGATTTTCCCGGCCGGGCCCCGCATGCAAAGCTGCTCTCCCGGGGATTTACCGGGCGCGGGTTCTGGGGGTGGCTGCGTGGGCAGGGGGAGCTGCTGCAGCTCCAGCTGTGGAAACACCGGCCCCGGCCCCCCCTCCAGCTGCTTCCTGCCCCCTCCCAGCAGCCACTGCCTCCGCGTGTCGTCCCTTGTCACAGCCCGTGGCCACAGCCCGGCTGCTCCGGTGGCCCCCAGAGGACGTGGCCGCTGTCCTGGCACATATGGCTGCCCACGGCAATGAGGGCACCAGGGCTGCCCCCTCACACCCGTGGGGATATCCCCCACACCCCCTCCTGTCCCCACACCCCTTGGGGCCACCCCGTGCATCCTCCCACCCCTCTGTCCCTGCAGGTCTCGGCTACCCCCTGTTCCCTGCGGGCAGCCTGAACCGAGCCCTGGCCACCAAGACCCCCCCCCCACTGTACCTGGGGGCCGAGGGCCGGCGCGGGGAAGGCCAGGGCAGCCTGGCGAGCGGCCGGGGCGGCGGCAGCACCGCGGTGAGTCCGTCCCGTCCCCGGGGCCACAGCGGTGTCCCCTCCCCAAATCCAGCTCCTCTCACCCCCCCCTTGCCCAGCCCAGCGGCGGGGCTGTGCTGGGGGGGCGCAGGAAGGGCCTGGGCTGGGGGGAGATGCTGCAGCACGGGCTCCCCCAGCGCTCTGGTGGCTCAAAGCCTGACGGGGTGGCCCCGTTGTCCCACAGAGGCCGCTGTACCCGGCCCTGCAGACCCTGAGCCCCGTCCTGACCCCGGGCAGCTCCAGCATCCCCAGCCACGGCCTCGCCGGCTTCTCTTTCCTCAGCCCCACCCAGGCAGGTGAGTTCTGGTCCCTCGGCCTTGGGTCAGCGCCCACATCCTCCCTCCCTTCCCTCCCTCCACATGTGGAACGCCCTCCCCCCGGATCCTGCTCACTCCTGACCTCCTGCCCGGCAGATTTCGGGGCTGGCGAGGTCCCACCACCCCCCGGGTTCCTGCAGCCCGGCCCCCCGGCGTGGCAGCACCCACGGGACGTGGCAGCACTGGGGTAAGGAGGGGGGCACTGCGGGGTGGGGGACGGGGTGGGGGCGTGAGGTGTCTGCTCAGGGTGCCACCTCCCAGTCACGGGTGCTGCCAGCACCCAGGGCACAGCCCCCCACCCTCCATGCTGGTGCCCATCCAGCTTCACCCCAAAACTGGGCTGCACAGGGTCACCCCAGGAGCCCCCTCAGCTCGCCAGTGTTGGCAGAGCCTCTTCCCGACTGGATTTCCCCACGGAGCTGGTCCCCATGTGCCCCTCCTGGTCACACACCAGTCTCCCAGCAGCTGGATGGGCACCTGCCCAGTGCCCAGAGCCAGGGCACTACACGAGTTTTGGGGGGGTCTCAGCCCCCCTAGGGGTGGAAAGAGGGGGTGAGCTCAGCCTTTCTCCAGCCTGCACCCCCTCTGCAGGGCACGCAGGGACACCCGGCCTCACCCTCCTCCCCTCTTGCCCCAGGGTCAGCGGCCGGATCGTCTCCGCCGAGGACCCTCCCCCGGCCCCCGGCTCCTCCCCGCAGCACCAGGCCATCAGCATCAAGTCGGAGCGGGTCTCCCCGGGGCTGGGCTGCCCCTCGGGCGCCCCCCAGCCCCCCCTGGCCAGCCTGGCATCCCTCAGCGAAGCCTCCCGAGGCTCCGGAGACCTCCAGCCCCGGGACGAGTACGCCAAGGGGTACCCCTACCCCCTCGGTGCCCCCCGGCCGCCGGCGGAGGAGCAGAGGGTGCCGGTGCCCCCGCGGCGGGCGCAGCCCACGGACGTTTGGCAGAGATAGCGAGGCTGAGGGGGGCGCGGGGGGGTGGGTGGGGAGCGAACCCCCCCCCTTCCTCCGCCCCCATCCTCAGACCCTCGGGGAGGGCCCCCCCCCCCCGTGCCCTTTGCAAGCCACGGGGCTTCTCGCCGGGTCCCGGTCCCCGCTGCCCCCCATATGCCACCAACCCCCTCCCCACCCCGTGCCCGCCGCGCTGCTCCCTTGACCCCCGCAATGCCAGGGGGGGCACGGAGCGCTGCCCGTCCCCTCCTGTCCCCCCGTGCCGGAGGGTCCCCAGCGAGCGGGAGTGGCTGAGAAGTGCCACGCGGTGGCAGCAGGACTGAGAGCACCGGCGGCAGCTCCGGCCCCGCACACCCAGCCCCACGGCCCGATCCTGCGTCCCGGGGGGGGCTGCCGGGGTCCCGCAGTGAAGGGGGGGTGGGGGGTGAGTGGGGGAGAAGGGAGGGGGGGCAGCCGGGGTGGTGGGTGCCTCCCCCCCCCAACCCACGGGCTCTTTTCTATTTATTATCATCTTCTCACCAATAAAGAGCTGGGGGTGTCGGGGCGACTGGTGTGAGCTTCTTGGGCACGTGCCTTGGGGTGGCAGGTCTTTAATGTCCCCAGGAGGAGAAACGGCCCTTTGTCTCAGCGTTGCTTTCCCCCTCGTGTGTCCCCCCTGCCCCGGGCTCAGAGCCACCTCTCCAGGGTCAGTGCCCAGCCGGGTGGGTGACAATCGGGTCACCCCCAGGCTGGCCAGGTCCCTGCGGCCCCCACCCCTCGGTGACCCCAAAAAGCTGCTCAGAGGGTCTCAGTGCCACAGCTTGGCGCTGGGAGCGGGTGGGAGGAGGAAAATCCCCCTCTGTGCCCGTAAGATCGGCATCGGCGGGGCAAGGGGGGGGTGAAGTGGAGGGGTGGGCCCGGCCCAGCTGAGCTGTGTGTCTCTCATAGCTCAGGGCCGGGGCTGGGGGTTCTGGCGCTTTTTGGGGTGGGGGATCACCCCCCGAGGTCTGTTGGGTACAACCCTGGCCACGCTGCTGAGAGGTGAGCGAGGAGGGGAGGACCAGGGTCCTGCAGCGCCCACCGCCCCAGAGGGGTGTTTGCTGGGGGTGGTGGGGCCCCCCCAGCGCTGTCTGGGCACCCCCAGGTGAGGATCAGGTCAGGGGGCAAAGGGTGTCCCCCCACACCAGCGCCGAGCTGGGCCCCTTCCTGCGGCAGGGGGGGGATTACTGAGCCGAGCCCCGAGATTAAAACCTGGGCGGGAGATTAATCCTGGGAAGAGTTTGCCCCGTTTAATAGAGCGACATAAATACCAGCCGGGATTAGGGGCTGTGCAGAGCCCCGGCAGCCCCGGGGCTGGATCCAGGCTCGGCCCAGGGACCCCCCCCTCGCATGGTGGGTCCCCTCCTGGGCCACCCTTGGGACTGGGAAGGGGCTTCTGCGTGGAAAGAGGAGGCGAGACACCCGGCGAAAGTGTGGGGGCTGGGGTAAGAGACACTGATTGAATAGCAATGACTGCATGATTTATGGTTTGCATTATTGCACGGCTCATTTGAATATATGCTAATCAGGCTTTTCTCCTCGTTTTGTTTGTAAGATTTAGATTTGCTATGGCAACCCGCTGGCATGGAAGGAGCGCCAGGAAATGTCAGGGCGAGGTGAGCCCCGGGGAGGGGCTCGGGGCTGCCGGGGAGGGGTGTGAAGGGGGGGGAGGACTCGTCGCATCCCACCACCGGGACACGGGAATGGCCGGCGGGACCCGGAGGGCAGAGCGGGAGACCCGGAGCCACCGGAGCCACGGATCCCACCGGCACCTGCAGGTCCAGTAACGCCCATTGCGACAGGTCCTAAACTGGGGTTGGGGGGGTGCCCTGGGGTGCCCCCAGCCCCGCTTTGGTGCTGCAGAAAAGCCCCTCTGCCCCCCGGCCTCGTGTCGCTGCCTACCTGCCCTGTGAGACCCCAGTGCGGAGGGGGGGGTGTCCCATTGCACTGGACCCCAAGGTGGCACCCAGGGACCCCCCAGTTTTACTGGGGTGGGAGGGGGGGGCAGCGCTCCGGGTGACACTGGGAAGCGACAGAGCACCTGCGTTCGCTCTGTGTGTCCCCACCACCCATCCCACGGGGTCCTGGCCCACCGTGGAGGGGTCTGGGCCATCTCTCCTCCTCTGTAGCTCTGTGTCCCCTTCCCAGCTGGCCCGAGAGCTGCCCCAGTGAAGCCCAGTTACCTGCAGAGCCAGCACGGTGGGCTCTGTGCTGCTCCGGGGGGTGCTGGGCTCCAGCGCCCGGGGCTACGGAGCCGGTGGGGCTTTGTCTCCTGATCCCTCTCCCAGCGTGGGGTGGGGGATGCTGCTGTCGAGGGTCTGCACCCCGATTTGGGGGGCTGTGCGCCTTGCAATCAGGGTGTTCCCTTGCTGGGGAAAGACGGATGGGTTGGTTTGGGGGGGTTGTCCCCTCCCCAGAGCCCCGGGGGAGCAGCCCCGTGTCACCGGATCCCAGCCCGGGTGGGGGGTGTGTGTGGGCCGAAGGTCCGTGTCCCTCAGGGTGGTGGTGCCACCGAGGGGACACATCCCGGGTCCCTCCGTTGCCCCCTGCCCTCGGCCCTGCCCACGCTGGGAGAGCACCGGGCCCCTCGCAGCCCCGCGGCCACGCGTGACCGCGGGCAGGGCCGGGGACTCTCCGGGCTGTCGGCGGGGCTGAGCACCGCGTGTCCCTGCGGCCGCCAGGGCCGCCCGCTCCGACGGGGGCCGGTCTCCGCTCCCGGGAACTGTTCCACGCCTTATAACGGGGCAGGAACGAGCCCCGGGGCTGGCCACGAGCGGCCGCGGCCCCGACGGAACGGAGGTGGCCGCTCCCTCCTCGCCTCCCCGCCGCAGCGAACCGGGGCCGAGCCGGGCACCGGGGGCTGCCTCCCTTTCCCCCCCCACCCCCCTCCGGTGCATTCTCCCCCAAACACCCACTTTGTTGTTTTGCGAGAGCCCTGAAATATTGATGGCGCTGCGCCGAGCGCCTCTTAATGAATTTTTGATCAAAACTGGATCAGGGAGCCAAAATACGATACCCACCCATCCCCCTTCCTCCCCCAAATCTGAGCCCGTCGGGGGTGGGGGGCACCACGCCCGTCGGTACCGGGGGGGATGGAGGACCCGAGCCCGACCCAAGGGCCTTTTACAGGTGGAAGTCCCCGGGAAACGTGGGGTTGTCACCACCATTCAGGGCGGGGGTCTCACCCCACAGCCGGGCACCGTTATTCCAGGGCTGGCGGCAGGATTTGGGGTGCCCGGCGTGCAGGCCCGGCCTCCCGCAGCCCGCGGGGCTGGGAGGGCCCGGCCGAACCCCCCTGAAGCCCCGGTTGGACGGGACGGGCGGTGGGCGGCCGGGGCAGCGAGTCCCGGTGCCCCCCGGCCCGGCCGGGAGAAATATTCGTTAATGAGGAAATGCATAAGCGGAGCTCATTAGGGCGGAGCGCGGAGCCGGCGGCCTCTCCGGCAGCACCGGGCCGGGGGCTGCCCGTACCCGGGGCGGGCAGGGCTGGGGGGGCACCCGGGCGGCACCGGTGCGGTCCCGGCTCCGCTGCGGGGGCCGCGCGTTCCGATCGCTCCGGCGGCTGGAGCCGGGCAGGGCCCACCCCGGCCCCGCTCGGTGGTTGGGGGGTCTGCGGGGGGTTGTGCGTCTCTTTGTGCCCCCCTTTCCCTCCCTCCCCGGTGCCGAATTTGGGGCGCAAAGCCCTCCGAGCGCCGCGCGAAGCCGCCGGTTTGCAGCGCTCCGAAAACCCCGGTGCGGCGGCGGAGCGAGGGCGAGGTGCGGGGAATCCGTTCCCGGCCTCTTCGGGGCTTGTAGGTGTTGACCCTCCGGATCAGGGCGGAGCGGGGGGGGGTAGAGATATTTTTGGTTAAATGAAATAAAAATGGCCAATTTCTTCTTCGTTTCTACGGAATAATCCTGCACCGGCCGGGAACGGGGCGCCCCTGCCCCAAGCCCCTCCCGCAGCCCCCGGAGGGGGGTAACGGTGGGATGATCCCCCCCCAAATCCCCCCCGTCAAATCACCCCTCGGGGTGCCCCGAACCCTGAGGGTCCCGCAGCACCCAGGGTGCGGAGAAGACGCGGAGCGGGGGGCGGAAGGGGGGGGCCCGAATTCGTCCCTGCCACCCCGCTGCCCGTGCGGGGCCGCATCCGCGGGGTCACCGGGATTACTATTATTATTACATATATTTTTTTTCAAATAATAAAATCCTCGTTATTTTTAGGTTTTGCTGCCAGAGCCGCCCCCGCCCCTGCGGCCCCCCCCTCCCTCCCCCCCCCCCCCCGAGCCCCGTGCCCCCCCCCACCAGCGCAGGGCTAACCTATCCCGCTCCCGACGTGAGGACGTCATTCCTTACGTAGTAAAATATGGAGAAAGCAAGGGAAAAAAAAAAAAAAAAAAAAAAAAAAA
>JAWMRA010000079.1:1383513-1399228 GCA_035584735.1 Pseudotriccus pelzelni | reverse complement strand
ATTATCCGAGGGGGGACGGAGAGGAGGGGCCGGGGGGGGGGTGGGTGGGGGGCGGCGGCCGCACAAAGCGCACAAGTGGCGAGCGGGGCCGCCCCTATTGTGTCTGGGCAGGAAGGGCCGGGACCCCCGGAGAGGCCCCTCAATGGCCCCGCTGTGTCTGAGCCCCCCCCCCCGGTCCCCTCGGGTGTCCCCCTTGGGGGGGGGGGGGGGGGTGTCCCCTCCCCACCCCCAGCTCCCACCCCCACCCCATCCCCGGGATTTTTGGGGTTGAGGGGCGTCGGAGGGGATGGGTTTTTAGGGGAGCAAAGCTGGTGGGTGACCCCCTGCCACCCCCCCCCCGGGGTGAAGGTGGGTGCTGGGGCCAGCGAGGGGTGAAGTTCTCGCCTCCACCTGACGTGGTTTTGGGTGGTAAAAAGGCCGATTTGGGGCAGGTTAAGGTGCCCCCTCCCCAGCAGCGGGTGCTGGAAGCGGTCAGTCTGGTTTGGAAGTGATCACTGAGGGTTTGGAGGTGATCACTGAGGGTTTAGAGGTGACCAGTGAGGGTTTGGAGGTGATCACTGTTGTTTGGAGGTGATCACTGAGGTTTGGAGGTGACCAGTAAGTGTTTGGAGGTGATCAGTGAGGGTTTGGAAGTGATCACTGAGGTCTGGAGGTGATCACTGGGGTTTTGGAAGTGATCACTGAGGGTTTGGAGGTGATCACTGTTGTTTGGAGGTGACCAGTGAGGGTTTGGAGGTGATCACTGAGGGTTTGGAGGTGATCACTGAGGGTTTGGAGGTGATCACTGAGGGTTTGGAGGTGCTTACTAAGGATTTGGAGGTGATCAATGAGTGTTTGGAGGTGATCAATGAAGATTTGGAGGTGATCACTGATGTTTGGAGGTGACCAGTGACAGTTTGGAGGTGATCACCGTGCTTTTGGAGGTGACCAAATGCCCCACTTCGTGTTTTTTTGCAGAGGAGAACTCCCCACACTGCTCTGATCACCGTGATCCACCCACACCCCTCACCGGGAGCAGGGATGGGGCGAAGCCTCCGAAGCCCCAGGAAGACCCTCCACCCACCCAAAGCACCCTCACCCCGTAAATCCAAGGATGGAGGAGCCCCGTGGGCATCATGGACCGGCCTTTCCTGCCCCTGGGAGCTCCCAGGCTGCTCCTGGAACGGGTTTGGAGTGACCAAGCTGTTCGATCCTGCCCCTCCGGGATGAGGCAGCGCCGGCGGATCCGGGCTCGGGATGTTGGCTTGGCTTTCCCAAGGATGCCCAGCACCCCCCTCACCTCTCCTGGACGGGGTAAGGTTGGGCTTTCCTTGCTTTCCTCTCCACTCCTGCGGGCCCAGACTGCCTGCACTGGGTTTTCCGTGCAAAACCTCCCTCCAACAGGGATTTTGGGGGAGGATAAGGGAGCAGCACCATGGAGGGGGCTGCTCCTCACAATGTGCAGGCTGTGAGGTGCCACAATGATTGTTTTCTCGTTGTTTTTGGGAGAGACAGAACCCCCCCAGGTTTTATCCCCATATTACAATGTATTCCTGTTTTGGGAACGTTTGGATTGCTCCCCCTTCCCGAGGAGATGGAAAACTGGGCTATCGCTGCCAGCTTTTGCTTGCCAAATAATTGACTTCCCCCCAACCCCCTTATTTCCTCTTTAATTTACATCTAAAAGTTTTTCCTCCACGACCTGAAAAACCCCCTTTGAACAGCACAAAGTGGAATTTCCCTCCCCTCACCTCTGGCTTTGCCCCCACCTGGGCGTGCAGCCTCACCCATAAATCCTCCTGTGCTGCCCTTTCCAAACCACCCCCCCCAAAAAAAACCCCCACTTTTTCCAGGATTTAGCCACGAAAGGGACTTCCAGCTCCTTCTGGGAGCCTGTTTTGGGGTAAGAGCTTCATCCCAGCACCCCCCTCAGCGCTGGGGAAGGGGGGATGGGGAGGACACAGCCCTGCAGCAGCAGCAGGAGCAGCAGCTCATCCCATCCTCGGGAGTCAGTCAAGGGAGAAAATCCACATCCCCTGCGGTCCTCCCTCCCCCAAGTCTCCCCACGTGACAGCAGAGCTGTCCAAAACGTTAGGAAAAATAACTTTCACCTTTGCCAGGGTGAGCCTGGCAGCTGGTGCGGGCACTGCCCATCGGCAGCTCACGCTCTCCGGGCCGCTTTTCCGGCAGGGATTTGGCTCGCCCCAAACTCCCGGCGGGCAGATGAGGGATATTTATCCCGTTTTCCCCCCGAAACCGCGCTCTGTGCAGGACAGGGCGGGGTTGTGCGTCGTGCTGGTTGAGGCTCTGGAGCTCCTTGGGGTTTTCCTGCCGGGTGGCACCTGCGGGATCACCCTCTGGAGTTGGGTCTGGAATGCTCCCTCCTCATCGCCCACCCCTCCAACGAACACCCCTGGGGGCACCGATCCCCGCGTGGACCTTCAGCGAGGGTGGGATCGGTGCCGTCCCAGCTGGAGACCCCCGGGATGGCGTCGGGAGCCCCAGTTGGGGGCGAGGAGCCCCCTGACACCCCAAATGGAGACACTCCATCGCACCGGACCCCCTGCCCACCCAGTTCGCCTTCGTTTCTCCTCCCTCCCGCCCTGGCACCTCCTCTTCTCCCTCCAAGGAGTGTTGAGGCCGGGCTGGGGCCGGTTGGTGCCCGGCGGGTGCCCCCGGCAGGTGCTCAGTGTGCTCAGCGCCGTGGGCAGAACCACCCTCACCTTCCTTCTCCTCCTCCTCCTTTTCCTCCTCCTCCTCCTCCTCCTCCTCTCTAAGATGGCCGGCGGCCCCAAAATGGTGCTGAGCATGAGACGCCATCTGCAAGGCTGGTCCCACGCCCGCCGTGGCCTTTTTATGCAAAGGGGAATTAATTAGATTTGAATATGGTAATTAGGCCATCAAGGCTCGGGAGAGCGCCCTTCTTTTTTTTCCCCGGGCTTTCTTGCCATCCCCCCCCCAGTGTCTCCTGCCGCCCCTTAACCCTTCCCCCTCCGCTTCTTGCACCCAGGGCACCGCTCCTGCATCCTAATGAACCCCTCATCCCATCCCAGACATCCCGGGAATGCCGTCCCGGGGGGGAACGGTCGTCCGCCCGTCTTGGCCAACGCGCCCCGTTTGTCCCCCACCAAAAAGAGCATCCGGGTGTTTTTCGGGCGGCCAAGCCAAAAAAAAAAAAAGGAGGGGAAGCAAGGTTTGGGCAGGCCGTGGGAGCGCCGTGGTCCAAAATGAACTCCACCCCTCAAAAAAGGAAGCGGGATTTTAAGCCTCTCTGGTTCCCAACATCGTCCTTTTTTCCGACCTCCACGGGCCTGGTGTGGTCCAGGTGCTGCCCTGGCGGACAGGGATAGGATTTCTCCAGGGGTGTTTTGTCACAGGAAGGGAAAGATTTGGGAACTGAAGGAGTTTCCAATGTCTGTGTCTGGAAAATGACTTTTTTTTTTTTTTAAAGCTTTTGCCATTCCCACCTTTTTGTTTTTGTTTTTTTTTTCCCCTTGGTGCCCATCCTGCAACCGTTGGGATTTATCCACCTGAGCCAGGTGACGTGAACAGGCCTGAAAACTCCCGGAAAGAGGGACCTGCGCAGGGAAAAAACCCCAAATCCCTGGGATATTTTAGATACACCTGTATTGATAAGGAAAATATTTCCCCCTTTTTTTCCCCCCCTTACCTGACGAAGCGAAGGAAGGAAATCGGGAATACCTGTGGGAGGAAACCCCCCCCCATCCCTCCACCCCCAGGGAACTTTCTCATTGAGTTGCTGAGAACGGGGATTGGTTTGTTTAAAACTGGGAATATTTTGCGGCAGGATAAATCCTGGTGATGGTGTCGGGGAGCTGCTTCCACCTGAAACAAGAAACGGGCTGAAATTCTGCATATATATAAATACATGGGGGGCGTGTATATATATATATATATATATATATATAAATACAGGGTGGTACGGTGTGTGTATTTTTAGATGCGTTATATACATTTCTCTGGAGGGGCTGGGAGGCTGCCAGGGGGTTTAATCCCAGCTGGAATCCCAGGATCTGACAGGGGCCACCCCGGGGCTGGGCCCCCTGCTCTCCCTCTCGCCATCAGCTCTGACCTACATAGCGGGTGCCGGATCCGCCCGGAGCGACAGGCGGGAACCTCCCCTTTGGCATCAGTTTGGGTGAAATAAGGCAGAAATGGGGGGGGTGGGTTCTCCTCCAGCTCCTGCTGGGGGGCTCGAGCGCCAGTGGCATCTCCTGGGCTGGGTTTCTGCAGCTCAGCCCGAAATAGGAGCGGGAGGTTCTCCCGTGGGAGCCAACGTGGGATTGTCCCCACGGGCACCGTCCTGCCAGGCCTTCCCGGGGTGGCAGAGCGGGCAGAAAATACCCCAGGGAGAGGGAAAAGGGGGGGAGAAAAAAAGGAGGGAAACCTGCGAAGCGGGAGAGAAAATAGACCAGAGAGAACGAGAGAAATCATAAAGAGAGGAGAAATCATGAAAACACACGGAGAGGGAAAGGGAGAGAGTGGAAGCGGGAGCAGATGACGGGGGGGACGGGTGGGCAGGGACACAAATGAGGGCGAGGTGATGAAGCAGGAGATGGGCAGACAAGACAAGGGAGGAGCAGCAGAGGGGGAGGCCGAGGAGCTGGTACCCCCGGCAGGATCCTCGAGGACCCATCTCCTGCCAGGGCTCAGCTCGGCGGGGCGGGGGTGACAAGGGTGGCAGCGACGTCCCCTCTGCCGATCCAGGGCAGAGCCAGAGGTCTCCGAGCCCCCCATGGCCCTCCCCACATCCCGGGATCCCGCGGTCCAGGGGGTATCCCAAACCGAGGCGGTGAGCGGCGCCCACCGGGGCAGGAGGCTGTGAAATCTCCCCCTTCCCAGCAGGGTTTGATCTCCTCTTCCCACTTTCCCCGCCTTCCCGCAGCCGCCACGTGGATTCCCCGCGGCAAAGGGAAAACAAGCGAGGATGTTTCTTTTGTCTCGGCTCGGGGGCCGTGGCTCTCCCGGCTCTAATCCAACCCCACCACCACCAACAACCCCGGCCTCCTCCCCTCCATTCACGATTTTCTTCCCACCTTCTAGTTGGAAGAAAAAAAAAAAGAAAAAAAGGAGAAATATCTTATTTTCGTGGGTTTTGTTTTAATTAAAAACAACAAAAAAAAATTTAAATCAGAGTCGGGGAGATGCCCCCAAGAACGGGGGTTGGTCCTGGCTGGTCCCGAGGTGGTCCCAGGGGTTTCACCTCCCCGAGCCCCCCCCCTCCACGACACCCACCTCAGCTCAGCGCTGCTCGTTATCCCTCTGAGCCCTCCCTCGGAACCATTTCTAGGGGGGAAAAAGAAAAAATTAAAATAAATATGAGCGATGCGCTGGTGAGAGCTCGGGATTGGGGGAGAGAAGGGGGGAAAGGGGAGGGGGGAGGATGGAGAGAGCTTAAAAATTACAGTGGGAATTAGCAGGAGTCTGAGCTGTTGTTTGCGCTGCCCATTAGCATCTGCCTATTTATCTGTCACCAGATCCTCGTGGCATCTATCCATCCATCTGGATCCCTGTCAGTCTGTCTGCCTGTCTAATTATCCATTAGCATGGCAAAGCCCCCTGACAAGGCAGACAGTGAGCCCACCTCGGCTGCCCTTCCTCGTGTCACACCGAGCCTTTGATGGGCCCTGCGGAGCCCAGCCCGGCTCCTGCCTCCCCCAAACCGAGCAGGGATGGTCCTGCAGGGCCAAATCCCTTCCCCAAACCGCTCAGGGATGGTCCTGCAGGGCCAAATCCCTTCCCCAAACCGCTCAGGGATGGTCCTGCAGGGCCAAATCCCTCCCCCAAACCGAGCAGGGATGGTCCTGCAGGGCCAAATCCCTTCCCCAAACCGCTCAGGGATGGCCCTGCAGGGCCAAATCCCTTCCCCAAACCGAGCACGGATGGCCCTGCTGGGCCAAAACCGGCTCCTGCCTCTCCCAGACAATACGGGGATGGTCCTACAGGGCCAACCCCAAATAACACAGGGATGGTCCTACAGGGCCGAATCCCTCTCCTGCCTTTCCCAACCCACACAGGGACGGCCCTGCGGGGCTGTGGGATGGGCACACACCCCGTGGCAGTGGGGAATGCCAGGATGGAGCCAGGGATGGGGGGAGTGTTGCACGGCAAGGGGCGTCCGTGGCGTTGCTGGTTGCGACGACAAACGTCCCCCCTGGTGCCACGTGTCCCCGCCACGCCGTGTGGGTGAGCTCTGCACGTCTCCCTGCTCCACCACAGCCACCACAACCCCTTCCCAGGGCGGGCAGTGCCACCACAACCCCCTCCCAGGGCGGGCACTGCCGTGCCAGGGGCAGCCCCGGCGCCGGCGGCTCTTTGTGCCCAGCCGGCACGGGGTGGGGTGGGGGGGATTTCTTTGTTCCTGGGCCCCCCCCTCCCTCCCCACGGGCTCCCACCCCCCCCCCCCCCGTCTCGGCCCCCAGGAGCAAATCAGCGGCGTTTGCATATTCCGAGCAGGTGGGGGCCCATATGCCGAAGATGCACCAGACAAAATTAGCCACCATAATCATAATCAAGTGTGCCGTGGTGCTGGGGGGAGGGAGGGAGGGAGGGAGGGAGGGCCTGGCAGACAAGGCTGATAATTATGAAGCTCAGCATGTGCGCAGCGGTTTTTCCAACAATTATGCCGAGCTCAGCAAGCTGGAGATGATTCTCCTTCCAGCCACCCTCCGTCGCCCACCGGCAGCTCGGGCCCGGGAGGGCTCTGCCAATCCCAGCCCTTCCCAAGAGACTTTGGGAGCATTCTGACCCCGTCCCTCTGCCCTTCCTGGTGGGTCCAGCCCCTTTCCAAGCTGGTTTGGGGCTGGGTGGTGACCGCTGGCTGCACGTTCCCCCGCGAGCTGACCCCCAACTGCCTTCCCACACCTTCCTCCTGTGCTTAAACCCGCATTTCCCACCTGGACCAGACCCACAGCGTCCGGGAACTGCCCTCCTCCTGCTCCACCAGCATCCTGCTGCTCTTACCCTGCACAGGGAGCAGCGCAACCCCTTTATAAAGGAGCTCTGCCACTCCAGCTTCCCGAAAAATCCGTCTATATTTGCCTGCCGGGACTCTCCCGCCCCGCTCTTGGCAGGGGTGTGTGTCCATCCCCCACGGACCTGGGGACGAGGGCGGTGGCAGGAGGTGACACTCCGGATCCGTCTCCAGCCCGCAGAGCTCCAGGGCTGGTGTCAGGCAGCATTTCCCTGAAGGAGCCCTCGGGAAGGGGACGGGGAAGGAGCCGCGGGGCCGACGGGAGATGCTCGGTGGAGCAGCCCCTGCGCGCCGGCCTCGGGAAGGAGCAGCACAGCTCGTGCCCCAGGCGCCTTCCAACAGGCAGAGGAGGGGGAAAACAAACCGGTTTCCTCCTTAAAATAGGCTGGAAGCGGTTCTGGCTCAGGTTTAGGGGATGCTCCTGCTCGTCTGGGCTGCGGTGGGGACGGTGGGACAGAGGCTGTGGCAGTTCCCTGGTGGATCAGCTCAAAGAGCTCAGCACACGGGGAAATCACAGCTCTGCCTCCCCCACCATCCCTCCTTCTCCTCCTTCCTCTCTCCCACGTGGGATTTGGGGATCAGCAGCCCAGTCCCATTACTGGGGGGGAGCACCAAACCAGCACCAAACCCCCCTGTTGGCACTGGAGGATTGACCCGCTCTGCACCGCTGTGCTCCGAACTAGAGGACTGACCAGAAGATGATGGAAAAGCTGGAAAAGGACCAGTCTGGTTCGTTGATCCCGGGGCACCTCCCGAACTCTGATGAAATGGCCCCAAAACCCAGTTCCTGCAGGATGGGGCGGCGTGTGGGAGCAACTCCATGTCACGGAAGGGGATTTGGGGTCCCTGAAGATCCCGCCTGGCTGTTGGAGGAGCCATGCAGGAATTTCTGTGCGGCTGGAGAATCTGGGAACACCCTGAACAGCCCACATTGGCCCGATCTCCTCCCACCCACAGGGACCTGCAGCTTCCAGCCCTCTCTTTGGTAGAGTTTGGAATAGCTCAGCAGGAACTCGGATTCACAGCCCTTCCCTTCTTGCCTCGATTCACCCATCAAGGAAAAGCTGCCCTTTCTCAGGATTTCCCAAATCCCAGCCAACCAGGGTCACTGCTGTTCCGTGCACCTTCACTGACCCTCCTTTTTCACCCCCAAATATTAAGGTTTTCCTGGTGGAACCCTTCCCAAACAAACCCCTTCCCTTAAATCATCTGCTTCACAACTCGGGATGCTGAAGAGCCTCTTGAGGATTTCCAGGGGCTCGGAGCACACCCTGAACCACCCACCCCCCATGTCTGGGGGTGCTGGGGCTGCACCCACCCGTGGAAGGAGGATAAAACATTCCTTGCTGGACATTGGGGAAGGCTTTTTTTTTTTTTTTCATTTCTTTTAACCCTCGGAGGAACTGGGGTTAAACAATCCAGCGCTGCTCTCCCACCACCCTTTGGTGGTTTGGGAGCGGGGAGGCCTTGCAAAAACTTGGGAAAAGCGAGAGAATTCCTCCACCTGTTTGCTTTTAATTACATATTTTTTTTTCCCCCCCCTTCCTTTGGTAAGGAGTGGGAGGAACAAAAGCCGGAGGGTGGGAACCGCACCCGGCACGGAGCCGGGGGCAGGACCCGCCGCTCCACACCCACGGGGGCTAAAGGAGCAGCCGCTCTCCCCCCGCCCATAAATCCCGCCGGATCCGGGCGGGCCGGCGGTTATTGAGATGCAGGGGAGCAGGGGACGAGGTGACCGGAGACTCCATAAATATTATTGGGGGCGACGGGGCTGCGCGGGGCCGGGCGGGCGCAGACAAAGCGCCCATTGAGCTGCCGGCGGAGCCGCGACGGCCCAGCTGCCGCGGGGACCGGGACGGGGGTCAAGGTCAGAGGTGGCCCCTGCCTGCATTATTCCCACTCCCGACCCTTTTCCTCATGCCCATAAACTTAATAAAGCTCCCCGGCAGCCCCTCTGTGCCCGCGCGGGGCGGTGGGAGAAGCGGGAGACCGAGGGCTGGCCCGGGGGTTGTGCCCGCTCTGAGGTGGCTTCGTGGCTTTGTGGGGGTCTGTTTAAGGGCAAATAAGCTCGGTTTAAACTCCGGCGGGCTTGGCAGCCCCAGCTCTGCGCTGGGGGGAGCCCCAGGATTGGGCCAAGCACAGCTGTGCCCACCCCGAACCACCCAGCGCCCTGTGCCCGCTTTCCAGCATTCCCTCCATCCCAGGGGGTTTCTCCATATGGATGGAGAACTGACAGCCCCCTGCCCAGGACCGGGGGCTCCATCCTGCTGCCACTTAAACTTGGGTTTCCCGGATCTTCGGCTCCCTTGGCAACGCTGGTTTCCATGGCAAAGAGCCGGGAACCTCCACGTGGAGGCTGAGCTTTGCCTTCGAGTGGGATCCAGCTCATTTCGGGGGGGGGGGGGGTGTTGCTGCCACTTTTGGGGGAGGTCCCCAGCACCCCTGGGGGCTGCCCACCCTGGGGTGGGGCAGTTCTGAGCCCACAGAGCACGGAGGGTTTACCTGGGAGAGGGTGTGGAGCGACCAAAGCCCCTTCTGGAAAGGGAGAGGGGTTTGTGGTACCCCCCCAAAAATGCTGTTCCTCATCCCCTGCAAGCCCAGCTCCGGAGCCTCAGGGTTTGAAGGCAGAGCCACGCCCAGCTGCAGGGCACTTTTATTCCAAAACTCTGCTGCTGAGCCACTTTTCCTTGCTTTTCCACATCTCCAAGGCTTAACGAACCACAGCAAGCGAGGTGCAGGACACGGGGTGCTGGTTGGTTGGGATTGCACCTGAGAGCTGTTCCCAAAGGGAAACGTGAATCACTGCAAGATCAGGATTCCTGCAGGAAAACCCAGATGGGAAGTGTGGTTTTGTGGGGGGGTTTTTTGTTTGTTTTTTTGTTTTTTTTTTTTTAAAGTTCCACCAAAAATCCCGCTCTCTCTGCTCCCCTTGGCACCATCAGGGGAAAGGGTTTAATCCTGCCTTCCATCCACGTGGGAGCGACGGCAGTGACGGACCCTCCGTGGGGATGTTCCCTCTGGGAATCACCCCATGTTTTTCACCCCAGAGAGCCCCCATTTTTCACCCCAGAGCCCCCATTTTTCACCCCAGAATTTCTGTGGGTGCCAGACCCCCCCCCTCTCCCCGGGCATCTCTGGCTTTTCCCACCTCCATCTCCCCCGGGGCAGGAACGAGGGAACTCCCTCCTCTCCACACTTCCCTCTTGCTGCAGTGGAAATGAATCCTTGCGGCACTCCGTGCCCTGAAGGAGCCTTAAAACCTCCCAAATTCGAGGGCCAAAAATAGCTGTTGCTCTGCTTGTTTCCAAGTGTTCCCTTTGCTCTGATTTATTTACCCTCACGCTTTGAATCCCAAATCCCGGGATTTGCAGCACTCATTGAAATGCTCTTGTGCTCCTTTAACAGAGGTGGTGCTGATGGTGGGGGGATTATAATTTTTTTCCTTTGCTGAAAGGATGCCTCCTGCTCCAGGGGTGCTGGGGAGGGCTGGGAAAGCTGGGAAACCTCATGGCATTGGCATCTCCTGGGATTTCCAAGCGTCAGGATCTGCTGATCCAAGAGGGGTTTTTTTTTCCCCGCTCTGTTTTGGGGAGGGGAGAGAGGACGTGCCCTTCCTCTGTCCCGTGCCAGAACTGATCCACGTGTGTGGAAAAGCCCCCCTGCACCCCTCCTTTTCCATCCAGGGGGTGCTGGAAGAGCAAAACACGGATTTTTGGTGCGGAAGGAGCCAGGCCAGGAATCCACAGGGGGAAAACCCAGCATGGGGGGGGCACAAGGCAGGACAAGGCTCCCGGTGGGGTGGACACGTCCTTGGTGGAAAATCCTCTTTGCAGAGGCTTGCACAGCCCAAATCTCTCTCCCGGGGTGGTGTTTTGGGTCAGCCAAGGGCCGACTCCGGGGTCGCTGTGGCCCTGCTTGGAAAGTTTGGGAATTACGGAGGGTTTGCATTTATGATCCCCCTGCCTGGCCAGTGTGAGGGTGAGGAGGGGCTCTGAACCTTCCCAAAGCTGGAAAAGCAGGGATGAAGGACTGTGGGAGTGAGGAAGGTGCCCCCCATCCTTCTTGTCTCCCCCGAAACAGGCTCAGCTTTCCTCAGACATTCACACTCACCTCCACCATGCTGCTGGGAGGAGGGAAATTAATCCCTATGGAAATTTATTGAAATGAATTCCCTCCTGGACACTCAAGCTGTTCCCAAGCCTGGCCAGGGCAGGGCTGAGGGGGGAGGAGGGAGTGCAGTTCTGGGCTTTCCCCAAACCCAGGTTTGGACCCCCAGGTCACCCCAGGGCTCCCTGGGAGGCGTCTTGGTCCTGTGTGAGAGCACAGGGAAGGTGCTGGTGGCTCTCACTGTGTTCCAGAAGATGTTGGGGGGAACATCCCGACGGGTCTGGGTTTGCCACAGAATCCACAAGTCTTGGTCAGTCCCTCAGGGAAAAATCAGCTGAGCATTTCAGCCAGTGAGAAATCCTGGATTTCCTGCCCCAAACACCTCAGTTCAGTTAAATTCACCCTTAAATAGACCCAGCCCTTCCCAGGTTAAACAGATCCTGTCCTTCCCATTCCCATGGCATTGGATGATTCCCATTCCCGCTTGCACTGCTGGGAGTGGGCAGGCGGAGATCCTTCAGAGCAGCTTTTCCAGAAGCAACATTCCCGCTGGAGCATCGGTGCAAATTCACCCCCCACCTTCTCCACCCCTGTGTGGGCACCGTGGTTGGGATGCAGGGCATTCCTGGGCAGGAATTCCCCAGGGGAAATCTGTGTGCTTGGAAGGGATCAGGGTCCCTGCACGGACCCCCCACCCCTCACAGACCCGAACTGAGAGACCCCTCAAAGGGGGTCAGGACCGGGGGAGCCAACGAGAGGAGTCACTTTTGGGGGGATTTATGGAATGTGGCACCTCACAAAGCGGCGCCAGAGCCTGAACGGACAGAGGGAACACGAGGAATGCCCCGAGGTGCCAATTCATGAGCAAATTTGGGGCTGGGGAGAGGGAAAAGCTGGGAGGAGGGGAGGGAGGTGCAGCCGTCGGGATAACTTGGGAGAACGGAACTTGGACGGGAGGGTGTGCAGGGTGAGGTGTGGCATGAGGTGTGGCATGACCCCCTCTCCTGCCATCTCCAGGTCACCTCTCCTCTGTCCCACAGGGCCCCTGGCTCTTCCTGGGCTGGCACTGGACTCACACCAGTTTCTCCCATTAGCAGGTGACAGGAGTGGCCGCTGTGGGGTCCAGGGGACCAAGGAAGGCTGGAGAAAAACCAAGGCTGGCTCTGGAACGTGGGCAGGATCCGTGGGACGCCCTTCCTGTGCCCAGGGTAAGGGCTTGGCCCCTCCTTTCCCAAAATAAACAGCCCCAGACGTGCCCAGAGGGTCCCACCCCGGGGTCTCCTCACCCTGCAGTGCCAGAGGGGCCAGCGAGGTGCCATTCCAGGGATCTGGAAGGACACGGGGCCGCTGCCACCCAGCCCAAGGCAGCGGGAGGATGGTCTGCAGCCAGCGAGGGAAAAGGGGGAAAATTCCAGTGCATTAAAGGTGTTCAAAGCCCCCAGTCGTGTCCCAGCCCGGTGTCTGAGCAGAATTTTGCCCCTTTTTCTTGCAGGACCCCCAAATCCCCGCGAGCCCCCCCCCCCCCCCCCGTGTCCAGGGAGCGTTTCCTTCCCAACAGGTTGAGCTTTCCTCTCCCAGCCCTCTCCCTTCCCCACGGTGAGGGGTGTCCTGAGGGCGTCCCAGCCCTGGAGGGGTCGATGCCCTGTCCCTTTGGGGCTGGGGGGAGGCGGGAGCAGCACCGTGGGGGCACCGTGGGGACTTGTGTCACCTCACCCTTGCCCCCTGAGGAGGGACAGGTTGGGCAAACAGGGACCCGCTGACCCTGGTGGTGATGCCCGAGCCCGGAGCTGGGTGCGGCTCTGAGATCCCACCCGGGACCACTCAAACCCCGGCGTGGGTCGCCGTGGAGCCCGGCACGGCTCCTCCACGGATCCACGGGAAGGACATCCTGGAAATCCCGGGCTCCCGATCCCGCTTCCAGCACGCGCTCGGCCGCCGCCGCCAGCGACCCAGACGCCCAAATATTGAGCTATACATTAAATTAGCAGGGGGAAAAAAAAAAAAAACCCACACCAAAACCCACAACAGGGGCCGGGAGGGAGCCGGGAGGAGCACGTCGGAGGGAGCGTGGCAGTTTGTTATGCTAACCGAGGGGGGCTCGGCTCGGGGGGGACGTGTCGGAGAGGTCTGAAGAGCAAGGAGTTCACAGGCCCTCTCCTTTTGTCATGCTAAAAGTGCAACACAGAAAATATATACAGGCAGCTGCTCAATGGAGCGTGAAATACAAGTGATTTCTGCGGGAGCGCCGGGTAATGCGATGCAGGCCGGACAATGCCCGCGCCGCCTTTGTGCGCAATGGGAAACTTTGGTTTTTTGGGGGGGGGCTGGGATGGATAACGGGCACGGAGAGCGGTGCCAGCTGCCCCCGGCATCGCCCAGGGCTGGGAAGTCCCCGCGTGTCGCCGCGACTTCGCCGTCCCCGGGCCGTGGGAGCGGCGGGAGGTCGGTTGGGGTTGGCCTCGGGGAAGGGGAGGGGGGGGATGTCGATCCCGATTCCCAAGTCCCAACCCTCGGGATTAAAAGTCGCCCCCGGTTGTACACGGGGCGCTGGGCCTGGCACCCCCCCAACCCACCCCCCCCCGGGCAGGATCGGGAGTTGGAAACCCGTTAATTCCCGACTTTTCCAGCCGCACCGGCCGCGTCCCGCGGCCCCGGCTCCCTTTGCTGATGCAAATTCGGGCACCCCGGCAGGAGCGGTGTAAAATCAGCCCTCAAAGGGGCTTTTGTGTGCGCGGGGAGGGCGGCCGGGCCGGGGGTGCTCCGAGCATCCATCTTCCACCTTCCCCTGCCTTTTTTTTGTGTCTCGGCGGGGCTGAAAGCCGGCGCTGTGGGGGCTCTGGGGGTCTCCTGGGGCTCTGGATTCGTTCCAGAGAAGCCGAAGGATCGCCCCGGGCAGCCCCAAGTGTCCCCCAGTGCAAGGGTTGGGGGGAGTCTGGGGGTCCCGGGGGATCTGGGAGTTGGGGGGACCCGGGACATGGAGACAGCAAAGGTGATGGAACAGCTGCTTCCCTGGAGCCTGGCTGGGCTGGGCATGAGGGATTGGGTCACTTTGGGGGATCGGGGGGGGGGGATTTTTGGTATCACGGCCCACCACTGATGGAGGGGCTACTCAGAGTGGGGGGCTGCATTGCCCGGGGTACCCCGCGGGTGTCTGGGGAGGCGGGGGGATGCGGGACCCCCCCAAACCCGGGTACCCCCAACCCTCGGGGATGCTCCGGGCACGGGCGGAAGCGACATCTAGTGGGAAAGGCATCCCGTCGCCAGGGAGATCCATATCCATGGCAACCCCTTGGGAATACCGGCACCCTGCCTGGACCAGGGGCACCCACCGGCACCCGTGGAGCTCCCACCCCCCCATCCCGGGCTTGTAAAGGTCTTTTCCAACCTGTGATTCCACGGTCGTTGCTCCTGGGAAGGCGGCAGGGAGGGGAAGGTCCCAGCTCAGCCAGCCCCGGGGGAAAAGGTGAGGCAGGACAGGGAGGCCACAGGGATGGAGCTGCTGCCACCCAAATCCCTGCACCCTCCTCTGGAATAACACATTTAAGAAGGGGGAAGAAAAACCTGAGTGGGTTTTTTTGCAGCCAGAAAGAACAACGGCCCTGCAGAGCCGGGAAGGAGTGGAAGGAGACCCCCCTCTGGAGCAGGGGGATGCCCAAAGGAGGCTGAGACCCCCTGGGAAGCTCCTGGCAGGACCTGCGGAGAGAGGAGCCTGTCTTGGAGCAGGGAAAGAGCGTGAGGAGGAAGGAGCGGCAGAGAAAACGTGATGAAATGAGCACAGCCCCCATTTTCCATCCCCCTGTGCCACTGGGGGAAAGGAAGGAGAGAATTCGGGAGTGAAGTTAAGCCCAGGAAGAAGGGAGGAGCGTGGAGAAGATGCTTTCAACACTTGGTTTTATTCTTCATTATCCTGCTCTGATTCCACTGGCAATAAATTAAACCAGTTTCCCCCACTCGAGCGCGTTCTGCCCGTGACTTCAGTGGGTCCCCTCCAGCTGGGGGTGGGGAGCGATGGAGATGTTTCGGGGGGCGGGAAGACGCGTGGATATGATTTATGACGGATATTCATACGTGAACCCACGCGGGGGTCGCGGGGGGGCCGCCGAGCCGGGACTCGGACCCACCGAGCCGGGACTCGAACCCGCCGAGCCGGGACTCGAACCCGCGGTCCCCCGGCCTCGCCGGGCCCGACGCTCCCGGGGGCGGGGGTAGCGGAGAGCCCGCCCCCTCCGCTAGGAGCGGCCTCTCCATTGGTCAATTGGCTGCCAATCACGGGGACGGCGGTCGCCGATTGGCTGGCGCGGCGGAGGAGGCGGTGGGAGGTGCTTCCTGCGGCCGCCTTTGCGCGGAGCCCGCCATGGTGGGCACGGGGGGCACGGCCGGGGCCGGGCACGGCGGGGAGGGGGGGGGGCATGGCCAGGGTGCCCGGGAGGGTGCGTGCCCAGCTGGTCCCTGCTCAGGGGAACCCCTGCTCGGGAGGGGCGCATGACCCGGGTGACCCCGGGGTGTGCGTGGGACGGGAGGGGACGGGAGGGGAAGGGGAGAGGGATGTGGTACCCTCCCCAAACCTGCGTACCCCAAATCTCGGGGATGCTCCGGGCACGGGCGGAAGCGACATCTAGTGGGAAAGGCATCCCG
>JAWMRA010000079.1:1368815-1380079 GCA_035584735.1 Pseudotriccus pelzelni | reverse complement strand
CTGCCGGGGGGGGGGGGAGTTTCTGCCCGGGGGGGTCCCAAGGGGGTCTCATGGTCGGGGGGTCCCGTGGCCGTGGGGTGCCTGCCAGGGGGAAGGGGTGGGGGGTGGTCCCTGCCCGGGGTTGCACGCCTGGAGGGTCCCTGCACAAAATGTGTCCCAAAACGTGCCAGCCTGGGGGTGCGGGTGTGGGGGGTGGGCGTCTAATTTTGGGGTGTTCCTGGCTGGGGCGGGGGCGGTGGGGAGGGGCATGAGCAGGGTGTCCCAGGAGGTCGCAGGACTTGGGGTCCCTCCCGGCCCAGGAGGAGATCCCCGAGGGGGGATCCCATCCCAGGGGGTCCCACAGCAAGGACAGGGCTGGGGCTCCCCAGCCCCACTCCCCCCACCCCATCCCTGGGAGCTGGGGGTGACCCCGCGTTGTGTGTCCCCCCCCCCCAAACCCCGGGACAGGCGGTGATGGGGGTGCAGGTGGTGGTGACCCTGCTGGCCGCCAGCCTCATGCAGAAGATGGCCCCTCACTGCTCCTTCGCCCGCTGGCTGCTCTGCAACGGCAGGTACGGGCTCTGCCCCTCCCTGCTCCGCCCCGGGGGGCCCTCGGGGGCACCCGGTGACCCCCACCCCGTGCTCCCCTTCCAGCCTGTACCGCTACAAACACCCCTCGGACGAGGAGCTCTGCGCCCTGGCCGGCAAGCAGCGCCCCAAGGCCAAGAGGGACAGGTGAGGAGGGGCTGGAAAGGGTCGGCAGGTGGGTTTGGGGTCAGTGGGGCCGTGCTGGGGGGGCTGCAGCAGCAGCAGCAGCAGCAGCACACGGGCTCGGGGCTGCTGACGAGGAGCAGCCCGTGGCAGATGCTGTGACACCAGGCACGAGCTCTCGGTTCCCCGGGCAGGAGGATGAACGGGGTGCTGGAGGACAAGCCCCTCTCCGTGCCCCGGGACATCGACCTGCGCCTGGACACCACCCCCATCACCGCCGTGGATGCCCTGGGTAACCCCCCCCTGCCCTGCCGTGGGCTCAGGGCCCCCCCCGAGGGTCCCACCGGGGGCGGTGACGTGTCCCTGTGCCCCCCTCCCCAGTGCTGCGCTACTTCGTGGAGTACCAGTGGTTCGTGGACTTCGCCGTGTACGCCACCGCCGTGTACGTCTTCACCGAGGGCTACTACTGCCTGGCCAGCCCCCCCCGGGAGACCAACCTGGGGGTGCTCTGGTGCCTCCTCACCGTCCTCTTCTCCGTGTATCCTTCTGCTGCTTTCTGGAGGGGGGGGAAGCCAGCCTGGAACCCGCCCCGGGGGAATAAACCTTCGTTTTTTGGGTTTATAAACCCCTCAGCGATGGCCTCGTGACCACCGCCGGTGGTGGCCTGACGGTGTGGGCTGATGGAGGGGGTGGCGGGGTGTCCCACAAAGGCCCTGGGTTTCCTTGACAGCCCCCCCCTCCCCGTGGCTCGCCCCCAGGAAGGTGTTTTTCATGGTGATGCGCCACTATTTCCGCTCGGAGGAGGGCGGGGAGCGCTCCGTGTGCCTCACCTTCGCCTTCTTCTTCCTCCTCCTGGCCATGGTGGCCCTGGTCATCCGCGAGGAGCACCTGGAGTTCGGCCTCGAGGCCGGTGGGTGAGGCGGAGAGGGGGTCTGCGGGCACCCCGTTCATGGGGGGGGGTCACACGGGGGGTCACACCTCACTCGTGAGGGTCGTACACCAGTCACAAGGGATCACACCCCGCTCACGGTGGGGGTCTCTCCCCACTCACGGAGGTCTCATCCCACTCACGGGGGTCTCTCCCCACTCACGGGGGTCTCTCCCCACAGGCCTGGCCGGAGTCAGCACTAACCTGGAGCCCCTCCTGAAGCAGCGGGGCTGGGAGTGGACGTGAGTTGGGGCTCTCCAGGAGGTTCTTTGGGGCTCTGGGGTGGGGGCAGCACAGCCCCCCCACACACACACCCCCCCTTCTCCCTCCACAGGCTGCCCCTGGCCAAGCTGGGCTTCAAGCTGGGGCTGGTGGCCCTTTGCTCCTTCCTGGGCGCCTGCCTGACCTTCCCGGGGCTGCGCCTGGCCCAGACCCACCTGGACGCCCTGAGGATGGCGGCCGACCAGCCCCTGGCACAGTTGGGTGATCCCTGGGGGTGGGCAGGGATCCAGGGGGGGCAGTGCTGGCACCTCGGGGGGCTGGGGCACCCCCCCCTACCCCCGGCTCTGTGACCGCAGGGCAGTGACGGGGAAGGGTGGTGGGAGGGTGGGGATGGGCTGGGATGGAGGGAGCGGGGTCAGGGGGGTTGGGGGGGGGGTCTCTCTGACGGCTCCCCCCGCCCCCCACAGGGTCCTGCTCCACCTGGGTTTCCTGGCGCCCGTCCTGGTGGTGGTGATGTGGGTCAAGCCCATCTCCCGGGATTTCCTGCTCCGCGCGCCCATGGGCAAGGAGACGGTGCAGCTGTGAGTGGGGCGCGGCTCCCGCCCGCTCCGAGGGCAAACCAGAGCCCCCCTTGCCCCCTCAGACCCCCCCCCCACCTCGGGGAGCCTCCGGATGCCGGGGCCGCACTGAAGGGCTCCCGTCGCTCCCCCAGCATGTCGGACTCCGCCTTCGACAGCGCCCGGCTCTGGAGCGTCGTGGGGCTGTGCCTGCTGCGCCTGCTCGGCGCCCGCCGCCACCTCCAGGCCTACCTGGGGCTGGCCGAGCGCTGGGTGGAGCAGATGAGGAAGGAGGCCGGGCGCATCCCGGCCCTGGAGATCCAGCAGAAGGTCGGGATGCGGGAGCTGGGGTTGGGGGGGGGGGGGCGGTTTGGGTCGGCGCCCAGCGACTGATCCCGCTGCCCGCAGATCACCAGGATCTACTGCTACGTGCCCGTGGTCAGCCTGCAGTACCTGGGGCCCGTCGTCCTCACCCTGCACTGCACTCTGCTGCTCAAGACGCTGGGTGAGGAGCTGCAGGGGGGAGTAGGGGGGTCTTGGGGGGGCAGGGGGAGACCTGCAGGTCACGGTGAGGCCACCGGCACCCACCGTGTCCCTGGACTCAAGATTTGGAGCTCCCAGCCATCTGCAGCTTCCCCCTGAGGGGCAGCACCAACCTCTGCTCGCTGTGAGCAGGGGCAGGAGCCAGGGAACGGCTGGGGCTGTGCCAGGGGAGGTTTGGGATGGATCTCGGGGAAAGGTTCTTCCCCCAGAGGGTGGTGGGCACTGCCCAGGCTCCCCAGGGCAGTGGGCATGGCCCCAAGGCTGCCAGAGCTCAGGGAATGTTTGGACAACGCTCTGAGGGACAGGGGAAGATTGCTGGGATGTCCTGGGCAGTGTCTGGAGTTGGGTTGATGATCCTTGGGGGTCCAACTCTGGACATTCTGGGATTCTATTCTGTGTGTCTCCCTGGTTTGCGGTTGGCACAAACCCACGGGGGGGGTGCAGGGGCTCAGCCCCCTGCAGGGCTGTGCCGTGGGGACGGGGCTGCAGCTCAGGGGCCGCCCCCCACCCTGTCCCCTCTGTCGCCCAGGGCACCACTCCTGGGGGGTGTACCCGGAGCCCCCCCCGGTGTCCCCGGCGGTGCCACCGGGCCCCGCGGGCGAGGCCGGCGAGGACGTGCAGGTGGTGGTGCAGCAGATCACGGGCATCCTGGACTGCATCTTCACCCCCGCCTTGCTCCGGGGGCTCTTCTCCTTCCTCACCTGGTGGGTGGCCGCCTGCCAGGTCGTCACCAGCCTCTTCGGCCTCTACTTCCACCAGTACCTGGCGAGGTCCTGACTGGGGGAGCTGGGACGTGCCTCGGGGCGCGGTCAGTGCCCGGCTGCTGCTCCCGCCCTGGCCCGTTCCCCCCCTTTGGCACGTGCTGGTGGCACCCCTGGACACGTGAGGGGGGATGTTTCTGCTGCCAGCTCAGGGCAGGACGGGTTTTGTGCCCGGGTCAGGGGCCCCTGTCACCCATCACCGCCGTGCCTGCTCCCACCCCCTCTGCCCCCTCCTGACCCAGCGTGGGGGACGCTCCACTGCTGTGCTGTCCTCGAGGGCAGCAGCTCCTGCCACCCCAGGTGGGTACCTGCTGAGCAGAGGAGGTGGCGGGGACCTCCAGCACAGACTTTGGGGTGGGCTCTGCCTCGTGTTTGCCTCCCCCAGCTGGGGGTGTTTTTGTAGGGTCTCTGGCCCGGCCAGCCGGGTCAGAGCTCCTCGGCATCATCCCTGTGCTTCCTGGGAACCCTCAGGCCCAGCAGCCTCAGCCTCGGCCGGGTTAGGAATAAAGAAGTGACCCAGAGTCGCTGCCGTTCCAAAAAAAAGCTGCTGCTTGGTTTGCACGTCGTGTCCCCAAAGCCCCCCCTCCCACTCCCCCACCCCGAGCAGGACAGGGGGTCCAAAATGTGGATGCAGCTGCTTTTTGGCACCACACTTGAGGAGGAGACCTGGGCTCGTCCCAGCCCAGTGCCTGTCCCTGTCCCTTCCCTGGGCACTGGGGTCACACCGGGGCTGGTGACCCCGCTCAGCCCCGTGGGCTCAGGGGGACAGGGCCCCTCGTCCATCTCAGCCGAGCTCTTCCACGTGGTGGGTGCTGGTCCAGCTGCGTGAAACAGGATTAGCAGGTCTGGGCTGCTCAGAGAAAGGGAGAGGGGCTCTGATCCTATTTGATAGCCTTGTAATGGTCTTAATTCCCTCTTGCTGAGGGCCAGGATGAGACAGCAGCCCTTTGCCCGGTGTTAAGTGGGCTAATCCAGCCCTCCTCCTCCTCCTCCTCCCCGAGAATCCACGCCGTGGACACGTAAAAAAAAAACCCACGGGGAAATCCCCCATTTCTCAAAGGCTGGGGTGGGGGGGAACGCAGAGCCCAGCCCGGCGGGCGGGGAGGTGCGGGGCAGAAGCGATTCCCGCAGGAATGCGGGGCCCCGTCCCAGCCTTGCGCCCCGTCCCATTAAGGATCGAGGCCCGACGGCCTTGATGGCTCATTTATCCGATCTCCCGGCGGGCCGGGGAGGCAGCGGGGCCGTTGCTAAGGCCGGGGGTTGCGGCGGAGTCAGACACGCAGACAGAGCCTCCCCTGGGATGCGCCCAGACTGACCCTCCCCGGCGGGGACAATGACGGATGGAGCGGCCGAGAGCAGGAGACGCAGCCGAGGGCTCCCAAACCGGGCCACAGCACATGCCGGGGACGATTCCCACCCCCCTCCTCCTCCTCCTTCTCCTCCTCCTCCGCCCCCGGGGTGATTTTCGCTCTTTGTGCCCTGGTTTCGTGCAGAGAGGATGGGCCGGGCTCTGCGAGGACCGTGCTCGGGCTCCCAGGAGGTGGGACCAGGAAGGTTTTGTTGCTGCAGAGGCTCTGCTGGCACCGGGATTCAATAGGGACCTCCCAGCAGCCTGGCACGAACCCACCTGAGCCGCTCCTGGAGCTCCTCGTTCCCCCGTCCCTTCTCCCATCCGAACTGAGCTCCTCCTGCCACCCTGCAGGGAATTCCGGAGCAGCTCTCGCCAGGGCTGGCAGCCCAGAACAATCCAGAGTGGATGGTCCCCCAACACAGGGAGCCAGAGGAAGGGATTGTCCTGCTCCAGGGAAGGGAACAGGGACCAATTCCTACAAGGTTCAGAGCAAGTCTCAGCCTCTAGGTCCGGATTTCCTTTGGGATTCAAGAGGACATCACAGGAACAGCAGTGGGATACAGGGAGGGCTGGACTTGTCCCCCCTGCTCTGACCTTCTTACCTTGCACAGCACTGGCTGTCACACCCACACCGGACCTGGAATGAGGCCGGAAAACACCGGAATCCCCCCCAAACTGGCAGCAGCTGGGGGTCCCCAACTTGGGGGAAGCCACCAGGCCATGGCTAAGCCGACAGTGCCACCTGCTGCCACCACACACCCGGCCCTGTGTCCCTGTCCCACACCACGGCAAGGGCCTGAACCATCCCCGGGGCTCCTTTCCCTCCTTTCAGGCTTCTCCCAGCTCCCATGCAAAGTCTCTCCCCCCCCAGCAAACCCACCCGTGTGTGGGACCCCTCTCAGCGTGGGGACCACGGGACACCCCCAGAGAGCCTGCGCGTCAGTTCGATTTTTTATTAAATATACATCCTCTCTTGGCACAAATCTTAAAATATATAAACATTATATAACAAAGTGTCTTCACTGCAATAAAATAGAACTCCAGATCCAAGAAAAGCAGTCAAAACCGACCCACCCGCACCCGCACCCACATCGATGGTGAGGACACAAAAGGCATTTTAACAGTGTTCGTGCTGATAAATGCATAGACCACACAGGCAGTGAGCAGTGCCGGGAAACCCTGCAGGGCATGGCATTCGTGGGGTGGGGGGGAGACACAGAACGGGAGGAAACAGCCCCTACAAGATCCCAAAAAAAGGCTGTTTTGGAGGAAGGCCACCTCCTCCTCTGGCCCAGTCCAGGTGGGGAGAGTCCAGAATGTACCTCCAGCTCTCTAAGGAGCCCAAGAACCCAGCCAGGAACCTGGGAAGTACCTGCAGAGCCCAGGAACCCCCAGCCAGGCACTGGGGGATCTCCCTGGGAAGTATCCCAGCACATTCCCTGCCTGCCCAGGACTGGCACCAGCTCAAAGTCTCCTTTCCTCTGCTTTTGGGTCATAAGACAAGAGGGTGAAGACGGGTGCCCGAGTCCTTCCAGGTGGAAGGCAACGGGAAGTGCCCCAGGAAGTTACGGAAGCGCTCCTGGAGAGCTCCCACGCCGCCCCACCCGGGGAGGCCGCGGCTCCTCTCCCGACCCTCCCACCACCCTCCAGCCACGCCGGGCAAACGGGCCTGCAAGAAACCAGCTCAGATCCCACCCCCCACCACCCTCAAGGGACCCTCTGGGCTTCCCAGGAGGAAAAGCTCTCCCCAAGGTGCCTCCCAGGCAGCAGCCGCTCCCGCGGGGAAAACGACACCGAGCAGCAGCATCCCAGGCGAGGCGCTGGGACAAGTGAAGGTGCTAAACCGGGCAAGGAGCTCGAGAAACTTCCCCAAAAAAACCCACAAACCCTCCCTTTCCATCACTCAGTGCCTGTAACTTCTTGTCCACCCCCCCACTTTAAAGGAGCAGCGAGCCCTGCGAGGAGGGGGGGGACGAGGTCGGGCTGTTCGGGCGCCGCCGAAGAGCTGCAGTTCGGTCGGTTCGGATGCATTTATTGGACCTGATTTTCTCCAAGTGCTAGTGCAGGGCTCAAGGTGCAGAAGCAGGAGGGAGAGGAGGGGGTGGGAAGGGAAAAAAAAAAAAAAAAAGCACGAATTCCCGTTTGGCTGCAACGCGTGGAAGGAACCACGGGGGGGAAACGTGACGTGGGAATAAAGAGCGGTTCGAGAAGAACAAAATGAAAAAGTGGGGGGATTGCAGTAGTTAGCAAAGAAGTTCTAAAGGAAAGAAGGAGTAGAGGATAGTCCTGTTTGACTTGTCTCCTTTCTCAGGGCTAAAGGCAAAGGACCTTCTTGGCCAGCACACAGATACCCCCCTTCCCAAAGCAGGACACCTCATCCCAGGCACCAGAAAGATCTGGAACACGTCTCAATTCATGCAAGGAATAAGAGAAGGGAAGAGAACACTGTTTCTCCTTTTCTACATTCAAATCAGAGAAAAGAACAACAACAAAAAAACCTCCATTATTTCAAACAACCCAAAGCAGTAACACACAGTTACTTCAAACACTTCTGCCCAAGAAACAAAAGCACCAAAACCACCCCGGACTGAATTCAGAGCTCTGTCTCTGAACAAACACTCAGCCTGCAGAACTTGGAAAAAACCAGGTTTGGCTCAAATTCCACTGAATGAAAATCAGGTGCAGCTGCTGATTTAAGGAACAACTTCTCTTGGCCCAGTGCTTGCAAGTTCGGCCGTGCTTGTTCCTCAGCTCCAGGTTCCGGCTGCGAGGCGGGAGTTCCAGGCTCAGCCTCTCCCAGAGGGTTCCCATCCCTTGAATCCACTGGCTGCGCTCCTGCCAGGGCAGAGGATTCCCTGTGCACACCTGCCCTCCCATTCGCTCCCAGACAAGGGGCCAGCCAAGCCAGCAAACCCTTCCTCAGGCGACACACCCAGGGAGGAATCAAAGCAGCTCCGTGGCCACGGGGGTTCAGTGATGCTCAGCCTGAGATGATCCACCATTCCACGGAGCAAAGGAACCAGCTCCAACCACAGTCCAGCTCCTCCTCACTCCTCCTCCTCCCTGGCTGTGCAGGAAGGAAGGAGCTGTCCAGGCTGGGAGGGGACTGGACACACAAACACCTCCTCACACACCCGGGGCCGCACTTTGGGAAGCAAGGATTTCCTCCCTGGGCTGGACAAGGTAAGGACAAGAGCGGGATAATCGGCTTCTCCATTGGAGAAAAGGGATCGGGAGCTCTTGCAAGGGCCGAGCAAAGGGAGGGAGGAGCTGAGATCACCTCCTGCCAGCGAAGCGAAAGACACGCGCGGCTCGTGGCCGTCGTCTCCGCGGGCCCTCCCGCACCCCACCGGCAGTTCTCCGACCACAAATCAGGGGCTGCCATCCGGGGTGCAGCAAATACCATCCCTGGGCTGGCAGGCAGGAGCTGCTGAGGTCAACACCCAGCCAGGAAAAGCCTGATCCGTCCCAGCCCCCCCGGGAACAACACGTTAATACCCCGGAGGGGCTGGCTCTGGGCCGCGTCCACGACGTGCAGGTGGAGGTGCTTGATTCCTAAGGGAAATATTTGGCATCAGAAGCAGGTTCTGCTCCAAAGAACAAGTGCAAAGACAAAAGGAAGGAGAAGGCTGCTTCTACCAGCTGTGCAATGACCTCCATGCCCATTAATCCGTGACACGAGGCTCAAGCTACAACAGCTAAGACACAAACACCAGGAAAAGGACAGATCCTAATTCATGGTTTTTGTCTCATACATTATGGACTGTGCGGGCTGAAAGGGGATTTTTAATCTTGGTTTAGCTAATCTGATTCTCGGGGAAGTCTGAAGTTTGCTCTGACCTCTCTTGCACTCCAAATTCAATAGAGGAACGGGTCACAGAGCGACCCCATCCCCCCAAAAATCTCCATTTCCCTGAAAAACTGATTTGCAACACAAACACAACCAAAAGCTTCTTCACCATTCGTTTTCAAATTCCAGGTGGAAGTGATTGGCACCATAGATCATTCCTGAAAGGTCAGCACTGGCTGTGGTGCCCACAGTCCCGAGGACCAGGCTGGTCCAGGAGAATTTTAGGAACGGGAAAGCACGTGGGATGAGGTGTGCACGAACAAACGGGGGTGACACGACCTACACAGCAGGTACCAAAAGACAACAGGGTTGTTCAGAAGCAGGGCCAGAAGCTGGAATCAGCTCCCAGGCTGGTTCCACCACACAGGGACAGCTTTTTCTGGGGACAGCAAAGTCAGGTATTTGTTCTCACGTGGTGCACAGAGCAGCAACAATAACACTGAAGGATAAAACTGCTGGAATTTCAAGGATGTAACAACGCCCTCGTCTCTCCTAGTGCAGCAACACTGCAGGCTGTCAAACCCCCTGGAAAACGCTGCCTCCAGACCAGGACAACATGGAAGGGTTGGGGCAGCCCCGAAACGCCACCGAGGTTGGAGTCAGTCCAGTTTGGGAATCCAGGCCCGACAACAGCGACAACACACACAAGAATTCCATTTACAGCAGGACAGCTCAGAACTTTTCCCCCCTGCTGCCCACGGTCTTTGGTAATCTCGGAGGGACACCACAGCCGAGGGGGATTTACGCTGCTCAACCCCCCCCAAAAAAAGTGAGAGAAACGAAGAAGGGCAGAGAAACATCCCCCTTCCAGAACGGAGAGAGAGCACGCCCCCGGCTCCCAGGAATACACGGAATCCCCTCCAGACTAACTGGAATATTGCACTTGGCAGGCTGCCTCCAGCCAGGACACGCGTTCTGGGGGACCACAAACCGCCCGCCGGGAGCAGCAGCCCCTTCCCACATCCAAGGAGGGGGCGGGGGTCATTCCAACAGCACCCGAGCCCCCTCTTCCATCCTCCGCCGCTCCCTCTGCCCACGGAGCCCAGGGGGGAGCAGGAGCAGCACGGGGTGGGTTTGGGGGGCTCCACTCCTGGCACCGGGGCCAAGCAGGAGGGTGAGGCAGCCGCTTTAGAGCCCTGCAGGACCGGAGAGGGGGGGGATTTTCTTTAGGGGGCAAGGGCCACCCCTTTCGGGGCGAGGTTTCCCAGGAACTCGAGAGAGAGGCCGGTTAAGAAAGGACCCCCCCCAAAAAAAAAAAACAAAACAAAAAACCACCCAAAATAAATCCCGGGGTGGGGGGGGAGGGAACGACAGGAAGAACCGAAGGAGGCAGGGGAATTCTGAGCTTGTGGGAGAGCGCGGGCGAGGCGAGGGCACGCGGGCATCGCTCTTTCTACACCGGCTGGGGCTCGTCCCCGGCCGGGGCCGAGGGGATGATGAAAGCACTACCTCTCCAGGCCGGCGCCGTGCTGCAGCTTCCGGAGAAGGATCTGCGTCAGGTCAAAGGTGGTGAAGCTTATTCCCACCGCAATCGGCCCTTTGACCCAGTTCATGCTGAGGCCCTTGTACAGGCCCCGGATTAGTCCCTCTTCCCTGACGATCTCCCGCATGGTGAGGAGGATGGAGCTGTAGGTGTGCCCCAGAACTCCGGCCGTCTGCATCCGGCGCCGCACCACGTCCAGGGGGTACGAGGCCGACTGGCCGATGAGCCCCGCACAGGCCCCGAAGAGCAGCCGCTCCGGGGGCGAGGGCTGCGCCTTCCCGCTGTGATCTGGGGAGAGAGCAGAGGGTAGGAAATGTCGGCTGGCAGGCACGGCACGGCACGGCCAAAAGAGAGAGCCGAGGGCTCCGTTCGGTTCCCCGAGTCCTTCCCGCACGGGTTCCCTGCAGCTTCCAGAGCCCGGAACTGGAGAGGGCCCCGAAGCTCCACGAGACACGTCGCAGCTGGCCCCGAGGCCAGGGAGAGGATTGGCACCCCCTCCAACCCAAACACCTGGAGCTGGCCCCAAAACCGCCCCTAAATCTTTGCCTGTCCCCCTCAATTCCAGCAGCGGGACTTGGCCCCAAACCTTCACCTGCATCCCCCAAATCCAACAGCTGGAGTTGGCCCCAAAGCCTCCCCCAAACTTTTACCTGCATCCCCCAAATCCAACAGCTGGAGTTGGCCCCAAAGCCTCTCCCCCCCAAACCTTTACCTGCATCCCCCAAATCCAACAGCTGGAGTTGGCCCCAAAGCTTCCCCCAAACCTTTACCTGCATCCCCCAAATCCAACAGCTGGAGTTGGCCCCAAAGCCTCTCCCCCTCAAACCTTTACCTGCATCCCCCAAATCCAACAGCTGGAGTTGGCCCCAAAGCTTTCCC
>JAWMRA010000079.1:1330397-1344961 GCA_035584735.1 Pseudotriccus pelzelni | reverse complement strand
AGCCACAGCTTCTCTGGGCAACCTGTGCCAGGGCCTGCCCACCCTCCCAGGGAAGGATTCCTTCCTAATATCCCATCCAACCAGCCAGTGAAGCCAATCCCTGTGCCCTGTCCCTCCAGGCCCCTGTCCAAAGCCTCTGTCCATCTTTCCTGCAGGTTCCCTCCACGTGCCCAATCCCTCTTACCTGGCTCTGGTAAGGGCCACGTTGAGTCTCCTGGGGTCATTGAGGAACCCAATTCCCTGGTGTTCGTTGGCCCTCACGCAGGAAAGGATAATAAAGTCCTTCTCCCGGCCCTGGAAGGCGTCCACACTCGCAATTTCCACTTCCTGAAAGGGAGGACAACACGTAAATCACGGAAGCCAAACAGTTCTGCTACCAAAGGGCACTGCCAGGACATGCTGGCCACGCATTACAGTCTGCCATCACCTGACAAAAATGTTACTTTTGGAACGAGGAGTGATTTGGTAATTCCACTGGTCACTAAACAGCTTCCCTGGAGAACAGAGAGCCTCAGTTTAAGAGAAATTACTCTCGTGTTGGCTGCTTGATGGCCCTCCCCATTCCCCCCAAACTGTGGGAATCAGCCCTTTGCTGGGATGCTGCCAGGGAGAATTCTGAGTACTCCTAAACCCCATAGGAAGAGAGGTCCAAATTAGCACTGCTGCTGCCAGCCCCCAGAAACCTGAATCACAGGGACAGATCATTCCTGGCACAAGGAAAAGTACCTCCACCAAGTTCCCCTGCAGTGAAAACACTGAGCGAGTTCCCAGCGTTGCAAAACAAGCCTGTATTAAACATATAATTGCCTTGTTTGCAGCAACTAGTTCTGATGTTTGGTAGAGTCGTCCCACTGATGGGAGGACGTGTTCCCAAGCAAATAAATAGTATGACCACCAGCAATTATGCAGCTTGGTGTGTCTCTTCATCCAAAACACAAACTTTTCCACAGCTGGAGCCCCAGTGACCTCTCCCTCCTGTGCCTCAGGACCCTTCCTCTCAACACAGACCTCAGCAGGGCTTCCTCCTTTTACCTGTTCAGCTGCTCCCACTGGCACCTGAAAGCACCTCCCAGACTCCTCTCCCTGCCCTCTTTTCACCCCAACCAACTAAAAAGTTCAACAATCCAACCCAGGCTGAAAATGAAAATACTGTGAGGCTTTCCTTGGCTTCTCCCCTGTGCTTCCCTTTGTACCTGGTAGAGCTTTGTGTGCAGGGAGCCACTGAACTGCATGTACTGCACCAGGTAGGAGCGCTGCCCCTCGTAAGGAGTGATGATGCCAATCTGGTCGGGTTTGGCCCCAGCCTTCAGCAGCTTCGTGGTGATTTTCTCCACGTTGGCAGCTTCGGTCCTGGAGGGAGAGAGATCGGATTATCCCAGGAGGATCAACACATTAAGTCTGATTTTTTGCAGCTTAATTAGGGGCTAAAAGCCTTGGACGTGGATGCTGTGAGGCCACTTCAATAAAAAGATCAATTCTGCACCGCTCAAACGACTAACTCGGCTCAAGCTTTGCAGGAACGTTCCCCACTGTCACCTCCTGATCTCACCCAGAGGAACACGGGCCAAAACCAACAACTCAAAGGTCTCAGGAGGACACAGATTTCTCCTTAGGTGCACCTCCACCTTCTCAGAATGACACAACTGGATTTCCTGGAGCAGCAAAGCTCTCAATGTCCACCATTCCAAAATGCTTTTATAACCCAGACCATCAAAACCCTCCCAACCCGCCGTGCAAACAGATCCCTCAGGTGCTTCACCTTAAAGCTTCCAATACAGGAATGTTTTTAATGCCCATCAGCCAACTGTTGTGCTGTTTGTTTGTGCACAATCTGCTCTGCTGTCTCCAGTCTTGCACATGCTGCTCAGGAAGCAGACTGAGAGTAAAAATATCTCAGCAGCTACTTTTCAGAGCTTGCTCTGGTTTCCCTTCCAGGCACACGAACAAACACGGACAACCAAGAGGAACAAAGTGGTTTAAGCTCCTCCTTTGACAAAGACGTTGGAATGGGCAGAAAAAAGGGGTAGGAAAAAAAGAAAATTAAATTACCATCCCTTCTGCACCACCACTAAAATCCAAGATCTGGGGTTCTGCTGTAGGAATTCTGGCTTCAAAATGCAACTGGATCAGCATTTCCTGCTGTAGCTGCAGTCAGTTTATTCATCCCACAGATCAGGCACTTCATCATCCCTTACACAACCTCATACAACCAGCGAAGGAAGACAAACTCCTCCACACAGCAACTCAAACCCACTTCAGCTCTGAACTGCTCCCCACTTGGGTGCCTTTTCCTCCCCGGTTTACCGTCAGGGGAGCCCAGGGCAAAGCACCCCCAACCTGCAGCTCAGCCTGCACGATCCTCCGTGTGTTCCAGAGGCCCACGAGCCGTTTCACCTCTTCATTAACTGCCCCCGAGGTTTTATTCCCCCAGAACTGCTGCAGGACACGGGCATCGACAGCCCTGACTCCCGGTGTCCCAGCGCGCGGCGCGGCCGAGCTCCAGCGAGAGGGTGTCAGGGGGGGCAGTTTTATTTACCTGTTCAGGTAAGAGGTGCCCGAGCTGGCAATCTCCTCCTGGCCTTGGGTGACGTAGAAGAACATGGGTTTATCAGGTTGTGGCCACTGGAAATCAAAGCCTTTCTTCACACGGTCGGCTGAGGAGCAGGAAAGCGGCAGGTGAAACAAAAGTGAACAAAGAAACTTGGGATATTTCCGTATCAAAGCCCCTTAAACGCTCAAAAGCCAGCGCAGTGGCGACAGTTTCCATTCAAAAGGAACGAGGCAGATTAAAGGAGCCTGCTTGTGAGCCTCAGGGAGTAGGAACAGCGACTTTTGGGCTGCTCACCTGCAGTGACCCCGTTCTGGAGCGAGCCCTCGTAGAAGATGTTGGAAGGGAAGGCGCTGAGGGCGGGATGCATCCGGTACTGCACCTGGAGCCGGATGGGCCGGATCCCCAGCACCACCAGCCTCTCAAACAGGGACTGCGACAGCCCAGCCTTGGCAGCCTTCTTGCACATCACCACAGGCCCCAGCTGGCAGTGGTCACCCACCAGAATAAGCTGTGGGGAAGGAGAGCGTGTAGAGAAAGTTTATTTTCTTCCTTAAAACGTTGGCAATATCCTACTGCAAGATACAGAATCACAGCGTGGTTTGGGTTGGAAAGACCTTAAAGCCCATCCAGTTCCACCCCCTGCCATGGGCAGGGACACCTTCCACTAGCCCAGGTTGTTCCAGCCTGGCCTTGGACACTTCCAGGAATGGGGCAGCCACAGCTTCTCTGGGCAACCTGTGCCAGGGCCTGCCCACCCTCCCAGGGAATAACTTCTGAATATCCAGCCTAAACCCTACACTCTGTCAGCTTCAACCATTGCCTGGTATCAGTCTGGCCTGTGATACGCCTCAGATCTCACCTAAGGCGTAGGAACCTTTAGTGTCACCTCCCTTTCCAGCTGATCATTTCGAAATAAAAGCTTATTCAGCCTCCAGATTGTTCCAACAGCAGAAAATGTTCCAGGCAAAGATTACGCCACGGAAACAGAAAACTGACAGGACTAGCACAAAATAAGAGTCCTTTGGGTTTGTCTTTCAGGAAAGGGAAGAACTGTGCATCCCTGCGTGCCTACACCGGGAATGTCGGTGCCTGGTGCTGCCTGCTGGCTTTCCAGACCGCTGCTGTGCTGGAAGCCGAGGGGCTCACCTGCTTCGCTCCCAGCACAACGGGCACCATGCACTCGGGCTCAGTGGCCTGGGTGCTCTCGTCGATCAGGATGGAGCGGAACTGCATCTTGGCCAGCCTGGGATCCCCGGCCCCCACGCAGGTGCAGCAGATCACGTCGGCGTTCTGGGACACAAGACAGGGCGCGGGTTAAGCGCTGCCCACGCGGGACGGCGCTCCAAGCCAGCCCAGGAACCCCCCCCAAGGGGAACTCTGAGCTCCACCAGCAACCCGCAGCTCAGGCCCAGGCGGGAGCAGAGCCCAGGGGGCCTCACCATGAGCAGCTCCCGCTCCGCGGTTCGTTTCAGCGCCCGGTAACGTTTCTCGTCAGCAGACGAGAGCTCTCCAGTTTCATCCTTAAGCTGCTGCAGTTTCTGAAGCTCTGGCATGCTGCAAAAAAAAAAACCCAAACAAACAGGAATTTTGCTTTAGGCCCCGATTGTTTGTAGGATTATAGTGAAAAGTCATTTTTAACTAATCATGACACACATAAAGAAGAGCAAGTCGAGCAAATAACTGAGCCACAACAACCCCCCCCCAAGTTGTGTCCCTAAAACCAGGGAGGGGGTTCTGCTCGTTCCTTACCTGTCCATGTTCCTGATCTGGTTGTGCAGGGCCAGGAAGGACACGGGAGAGTCAATCGCCTCCCGACTCTTCGCACACAGACGAACCACCTTGAGCCCGGTCTGGTGGATCTTCTCGGTGAGCTGGTCCACAGCGATGTTACTGGGAGCACACACCAGCACGGGCCTGGGGAAACACCACCAAACAAGTCCTCAAGAAGCTGCAACTTTGGGGGTTTTTTTCCACAAGACTTGTAGTAAAAATACTAGTGCACCCAGAAAAATACAGTTCCAGGAAAGGGCTATTGATGATACGAAGGAGTTTCGTTTTTTTTTAAAATCAAGGTGATTCTTGCCATTAATAAAATAACCTCATACATAAAGACCTGGAGAGAGCAGTTCTTACCCGTTGCCCTGCCTGGCCAGATGATACACGATGGTGGCTGATGTCACTGTTTTCCCAGTGCCAGGGGGACCCTGAATAAGGCTCAGAGGACGCTGCAGGACTGTTTTCACGGCATAAACCTACAAAACCAGGGTTTATTGCTAATTGAGCGTTCAGTGCACGGGATGGTGAGGTTGTTTAACCTCTGCCCATAAACCCTTCAGCGTATTTCGTGCGTGCAGCAAAGAGGAGAGGGGGTTACCTGAGAATGGTTGAGATCAGGAAGTCCTTGTGCTGTGAAGCGCTTTGGCAACTGGCATTTAATAATGACATCTTCCACCTCGTGGCCCAGCAGCTTGTGGTAGATGTACCCAGACACCGAGGTCTCATCCACAGCGAAGGTTTTGAGAGCGCTCTGCATTCTGAAAAGGAGGGAAGGGCAGGAAAATGACTCGGGGAGATCAGTGTGACCTCAGGGCGGCCGTCCACGCGTGTCCCACGCAAAGGCGCAGCAGGCACAGATTTAAATTCCACCTCTTGGAAAAGAGAGCAGTGGAAAATACTGACTAACGGAGTCGGGAGACAAAAGTTACAGCCTCAGAACACAGGGCTCGTTTTTCTCCACGTGAACATTACAAAGAAACCAGAAAAAAAATAAAATGTGTCGAGGGCCAGAACCTGGGATGGTAACTTTAGGTGCAAGATTTGAGGAAAATCTGCACCCCTAATAACAGTGGGATATATTACTACTAAAAGGATATATTAATAATAGGAAATTCTAATATCCTAATAATAGGATAATAAGCCAACCTACAAAATGCAGTACAGGCGTGGCTGAAGACCCCAAATGCCTTGAAATTTTCGCCAGTTCAAGCAATTCCAAGCTCAGGAATGCCAACTGAAACCAGGCACCACTTCCCTGCAGAGGAAGCTGAGCTACAAAACTGGTTTCCCTCTCACATTTCAAGTATTACTAAACAGAAGGTAAATTCCCCCCCTTCGATACATTTGCAACAGACCTTGAGTGCCTTCAAAACAGGAAGAACTGGCCATTTTAAGACATTCAGGTAATTCCATTTCTAGCCAAAATGTAGCTGCTCTATGAAGCAGCTCACACTGCACACATTGAGATTTCTGACTGCTGGTGTCAAAGTAACACCACTTTTTTTGGACCAAAAAGCACTCACTGAAGGCAAAGAGACAAAAAAACCAAAACACCCCACATGCAGAACCTGCACCAACCACGTGGCAGGTTTCGAAGTGTTTTCCCAATACCTGTCAAAGGAAGTAGATTTCCACACGAAATCCACTTGGAAGTTGTGAGTAACTTCCACGGGGGCTCCCACGCTGCTCCTCAGCTCGATGGCAATCTCATCACCATAATCTGTAGAACCTCGTTAAGTAGTAATCTATAGCAACAATTTGAAGTTTATTTTCCCCAATTCTGGTCTTTTTTCTTTTTTTTTTTTTTTTTTTTTTTGAAAGCAAAAACCCCCAGGATAAATTGGAACAATTTTACTTTTTTTTTGCCCAATTCTGTTCTTTTTTCTTTTTTTTTTTTTTTTTTTTTTGACAGCAAGATCCCCCAGGATAAATTGGAATCAGCTCAGAATTACTTCTGGACGTATTTAACGGCTTCTTGGAGAGACTCCAGCCTCAGGCTGAGGCTCTCTGAGGGCTCTCTAAGTAAAGGATACTATCAGGAACTTTGATAACATGACCAATTCCTTTCCACAGCGGGGCCAGGTCTCCTTTGTACCTCAGGCAGATCTCATCTCCTTGCATGAGCCTCATGTCTACAAAGGAAGGGGGGAAAAAAATGCTCTCAGCAACCATCTCCCACCATAAAAACCCTTCAAGAACTACCTGCTGTCCCAGGTCAGTCCCTCATGGTTCTCCAAATGCTGATTTTTTTTCACCAGGTATAAAAACCCACCCCCAAAACAATCCAGTTGTCACTACCTGAGTCAGTCTTTGGCAAAGTGAAGTAAGCAATTCTCTTCTTGTTCAAGCCCAGGTCCCATCTGACTGTGATGTTATCTTGGGTCTAAGGGTGAAAAAATAAAAGAGCTGTTTGCCAACTGTGCTTCAAAATACCAGTGTCACAGAAATCTGTATTTCCTGCCGTGGACTGAGCTCCCACCACCTGCAGGAGGTTGATTCTCTCCTACAAAAGTGAGCTGTGAGAGACAAAGCCCTAATCAGCACCTGAAGAAAAACTTGTAACCCAGAAAAGATGGAAGCTCCCAAGTGTTTCAAGGAAAAAAAACCTCAGTTGGAAGATTTTTCTTTCGTCTCCCACTACTGCTGCTATTACAGTGCTGCTACACCCCAGTAATTAAGATATTTATTCCACTTCAGGCTTCCTTCTGTGCCCTAATCGTGAGTTTGACACCAGAGGACTGGTCAGAAATCCCCCTCAAACAGGCAAATTTCACAGCAAACTACCTGAGACTCCTTGAGTTTCTTGTCATAATCTGCCTCGAGCTTGACCAGAGGACCAAATATATTTTGGTACTGATAAGCATCTTCGTATCTAAGCAGGACGTGCTGCGGTTCTTCATCGACACCAGGCTTTTCCAGGTCCTCCAGGGTGGCAGATGGATTTTCCTGGAATTTAAAGCACAGGTGTTTCGTTTCTAAGTCTGAAGGGTAAAAACAAGTGGCAAGGGGGACTCGTGACACCGTGCCTTGGTTACCACGGGGAGTTGTCTCAAGGGGTAAAAGCCACAGCAAGGCATCCCATGCCGTGGTTAAGCCCAGCCAGCTCTGTGGGTACCTTCCAGAGCTCCTCCAGCTTGTTGATCTGCTGGGCCGTGATCTGCCGGGCCCGGAGCTGCTCCTGCTCCGACGGGATCTTCACCAGCCAGGAGAGGAAGCAGCGGTCCTGGATGAGGGGCTGCCACTGGGAGCTGTCCCAGTTGATGTCCTTCAGGCTGCTCTGGCTGGCACACGGCTGCCTGCACGGCCAAAACGGGCAGGAAGGCGTTAATCACACACGTGAAACAACTCCAATCTTGGTTAAAACGGGGGGTGTGTGTAAAAACCCAACCAACCCCAAGCCTGCTGTGAAAATCAGCTTTTTAGCTGTTGCATTTGTTGTTTCAACACCGGGAAGGGTCAGTGCTGGAAGGAGTGTTGGCTGGGTATTTCTAGGGCTGAAAATGTCTGCATCTAAAATGTTAAATATGACACCCCTGGGAGTGGTTACGGCCCATTAAGATCATACACATAATACCAGAAAATGGGATTACTTCCCATCTGCTGTTTAAACAAGCAGGACTCGTTCCACAGACACACACTGGCTACCGTCAAATACAAGCTAAGTGACAGCACTGAATTAGAATACAGTTATAAAACCTGACTGAACCTGTCAGAGAACAATCCCTGATTTACTGTTGTCTCAAATGGTTCCATGAGCTGAGAGAGAAAACATCCTGTGGAAGAGTCACTGGACTGGTCTGTTACTCTTCCAATGCTGAAAAATCTCAGGTAAAAAAAAGGGAAACCCAAGTTTTTCCCACTAAGGAATCCTTCATTTGGGAGAAGTATTCTTCTATAAAACTAAGATATTTGCCCAGCACAACAGAACTTCCCTTTACTGCACTACCTGCTTGCGACCCTGAAGTCCAAACTGAAAAGGGGTGGCAAAACAAGAGCATTTTGGTGCAAAGGGAAGGCAGGAGTTGCCCTTTAGAAAGCAGGTTATGCAACAGGTGGCAGCAAAGGCCTTCTCTCACCTGCACAGCAGAACAACCACCGAGTCTGCCTTGGCTGGGATGAAGCCGAGGAGAAACACGTTCCGACACCCACAGTTGTAGCACTCCAAGACGGTCTCCCCCAGAGGTCCATCCTTGTGCAGAGTCACCTCTTTGCACTTGGCTCTCACCAGGTGATTCACAATGTGGCTGAAACCAAAGAGGAGGTAAAATTAATGGGAGCATCGCCTTTAGTCCTGGCACAATTTATCAGCTCAGTTATTGCTCTTCTCACCCAAGGCCACCGGTTTCTCAGCGCGGATGTTTTAAGGTGGACGGGCGTGAAAGAACAGCAAATGGTGGCAAAAATTCCTCACTTTTAAGTCACTAGACTTTGGTTATCCCCCAAGCAAGTCCCAACCACCACAACACTTGCAAACAAACCCCCTGAACCCAGAACCGCCCCTGGCGTTCCCCTCATTTCACCACTTACCTGCCCGATGTGTTCCCACGCCCGTTACAGAACCACTTCTTGCTGGTGTTGCAGTAAACCACACAGGCAGGGTCGTGGATCCCACAGTAACTGCCATTCACAGGGGGAAAAAAAACACCCAGGAAGTGATTGGCTGCTTGCTCCCAGGAAAATGGGGCACAAAAATAAGGGGAAGTGAAAACTGGGGAATGTGAGGGGTGGTGAAAGCACCGAACGCGAGCCAAGCACAAATATTTTAACACTTCCCATCACTGCCATCCCTGGCTTGGCTGAGCCTTGTGTTTATTCCCCCAGGCAGTTCAGAGCTGACCTTCCCACCACTGCCATCCCTGGCTTGGCTGAGCCTCGTGTTTATTCCCCAGGGTGGGTCAGAGCTGACCAGGAGCGGATGGGGCAGCTCTAAGTCCGTCCAGGAGCTCAGAGGATCCCAAACTCCCCTTTCACTCCCCGCAAAATGCTCCTTCCCTCTGGGAATAAAGCTTGGGTTTTACCTGCAGGCGTGCACAGGGAGATCCTTGGTGTAGTAGGTGTCTTCCTCATCCTCCTCAAAGTTGAGCTCTGCCAGGAGCTGGCTGGTCTTGGCCACGTTCTCATCCACAGCTCCGTTCTGCAGGATCCCATCGGGACCGTTCACCTGGAACACAGCTCAGAGCTTCAGTTCTGCCCCCACGCCACAAAGCCAAGGAAAACCATCCCCTCCTCCCCCAAACAAAGGCTTGGGTTTCCTTGAAAATCCTCAACAGGGAGGAAAAACTGCTAAGAGCTGGAAAAACACACGTTATGGACTCAACACCTACATTTAAAAACATTTAGACTCCAACTGATAAGCCGACAAGAGGAGGTTGCTTTGCTGCAGTTCCATTTTTTTCCACAGCCTTACATAACTCCTAATCAATACCTGCCCCATTAGCTCCTGCTTCACGGGATTATTTAAACTCCAACTGATAAGTGGGGAGGGGGTGGCAAGTTGACAAAAGGAGATTGCTTTGCTGCAGTTCCATTTTTCCACAGCCTTACATAACAGAATTCCACTCAAACAATTCCAGCGGGATCAAACACTGGGATTGGGTTTGGGTTTTTTCCTCTTTTTTTTTTTGAATTTCAGGATCTTTGCTGTACTGAACTTCCCCCACCTATTCCTGTTGTTGTTGACACACCAATGCCAGAAGCAGGGAATTCTGCACCATTTGGTGCTGTGTCAGCAACTTTTGCACACTCTCGCCCTCCCCCCCAAGCTTTTCTCCTGGTAAAAATAACTCCTTTTTTTTTTTTGGGCGCATTTCCCAGCAGGAAGGAGCAAAAGGGGTGTGGATGTCACTGGGCCTCCCAGGTGTCCTGGCTGCCTTCCACACCTACAGCAACGAGGAGCTTCAGCACCTTCAACACCCCCCAAAAAAATGAGCTCAGCCACTTGATTCTTTGACTTGTTCAGCCAAGATCCCCCCAGAACCCGAGGAGGGCTAAGTATGTCATAATCCACGTTAATTTTGAGTGGGAAAAGGTGGGAAAGGGATCACCCCAGTGACAGCAGGGATTGCACAACATTAACACGGGATGAGCGCTGAGGTAATTTCCCCATCACAGCAAATTCGGGTGTACAAACCCCTCCCCAACGTTTCAGAAGCACAAGATTTATCTGCAAACGGCAGGATAAAAATCACTCAGTATTTTAACAACTGGCTCACACCGAGATTTGATGCAATTTGATGCCAAAGCACCTGCAGGGATGTGAGAAGAGAAATACCCATTCCAGCTGATATTCCACCTGAAATGGATAGTGCCACTTCACAGAACAGGTGGAATTCCAAAGCTTTAAGTCCATCTGAATGTCTCAGCAGCGCAACTCCCAGGCTTTTTCTGCTCTAAAAAACAGCTGCATTTTTCTATTCTATTTTTTTTTCTGCACCCAAAGCAGGTGCATTTCTCTGTTCCAAAGAGCCACAAACACACACTGTCAATGCCCATCAGCTGACAAAACTTAATTTGTCATTTTAATACATTTCCTGGGTGCTCCTAAAAACCTGGCGTTCCTGAACCGGAATACAACTGTAAAAAATTGGGGGTTCTTCCTTTTGGTTTTTAAGGCAGAAAATAAAGAAATAACTGCAAGTTCCTTGTAGTTGAGCACGAGGTGACTGTGCTGGTGACCCCCCCGGGGAGCTCCTGCCCTCAGCTGGGTAGGGATGATGTCACTGGTGTCACTGATGTCACTGGTGTCACCTGTCCTGTGAAGATCCAGTGGCAGCCAGAGGCCTTGGCAGGCTCCCAAGGAGGAAATGATTGTTCCCAACCCTCCTGTGATGTCACTTTATGTGCACAGGATTAAAGATCTGGCACCAGCAACTGTTTTGTGTCTGTCTGTGTGTGTGTGTGAGGGAGGGAGGAGGGGAGGGGGAACTTCTCTGTTTTCCGAGTTGTTGGCTGCAACTTCTGGCCCAGCAAGTTCAGCAGCTCCAAAGGCAGCGCTGAGGTGCCACAGGGATCCTGGCACTTCCCTGATCCCTTCCTGGCCTCTGGAATAGTGGCTGGGGGACAGCAAAGTCCAAGGGATGGAGCTGCAGGAGAGTAAAGCCCATTATGCTGCTGTTTGCTCTGGCTGCCCCATCCCTGGAAGCGTCCAAGGGTGGGTTGGAGCAGCCTGGGATAATGGGAGGTGGAACTGGACGGGCTCGGAGGTCCCTTCCAACCCAAAGCATTCCAGGATTCTCCCCCAGAGGAGCGGGAAGAGAACATTCCCAGCCCGATCCCTGCCGGCTCACACCCCCCCCCAGCAGCCAGCCCAGGTGAGCACACCTGGACCCACCTCCCGCACCTCCCACTTCCAAGTGGCGCCTTTCAAGCCGCAACAGGAAAACTCATGAAACTTCGGGAGCTGTTTGGCTGGAAAAGGACTCCGGCCCCAAAGCCCAGAAATGTCCTTCCCCCTGAATTCTGCTTAGGAAGACATGGATTTTTGGAGCTGGATGGATAACCCAGGTGATTGTTTGCGGATTCTTGGCTTTGGAGGCCTGAAGTATTCACGGCGGGGTCTGCTGATCCCTTCCAAGGCTGAGCTGCTTTCCCTTTCAAAAGGAGGAAGTGGCTCGTACTGAGAACTCTTCCCCCCCACACCCCACCCTGGGCTGAGCTTCCAGATGGGACCTGAGCAACAAGAAGTCATTTTGCTGAGACAAAAAAGGCTTTGTTAGGGTTGGAAATTAAACCCAGCCTCCGTGGTCTAGACCAAAAAAAAAAAAAGACAAAACCCTCAGGGCTGCCCCAGCCTCGGCTCCCACAGCCACACCGGGGGCACTGCTGGGACAGCCCCTGGCTCAGGAGTGAAAAATGAGGCAGAAAAGAGAGTTTCAGGGAATTACAGATGGGGGTGGGTTGGAAAAAACCTTAAAGATCATCAATGCCACCCCCTGCCACGGGCAGGGACACCTTCCACTGGAACAGGTTGCTCCGACCTGGCCTCGGACCCTTCCAGGGATGGGGCAGCCACAGCTGCTCCGGGCACCCTTTAAATTTACCTTCAAATATTCAGGCAAATCCATTCTTATATTTAATTACAGGTGAACAGTGAGAACACAGTTTCCTGAAGAAAAACCAGCAGAGAATGCCTGCTCTTTATCTTCTGCCGGTTGGACACTAATCAATTTTAACAGGCTCTCAAACTATTAATTAAATATACTTTGTGAAACTAAGTTTTTATTGACTAATCCATCACATTCTCCTAAAAAAAAAATAAAATATCAGGTGCCCTGCACTGCTCAACTACTTTTTTTGAACACCAGAGTAGAAGTTTACACCTTCAGCAGCTTCATATATTTACTTAATTAGCTTTAATTATAATCACAGGAATAATATTTAATTAAGCAAAACGTGATCAGTTTGGAAGCTGCTGTTATTTAATAAGCCCCCTGCCAAAAAGCACAACAAGCTCCAGCTATTTGTTGAAGGCAGCAAAATTTTCCCCAGAACCTTCAAAAAAAACCAAAACCACCCAAAACCAAACAACAAACACAACAAACCACCTCATTTCTGATCTTATCGCCCCGTGAGGCCTCTGAAAGGGCAGGTCTGAGCAGATCCAGGGGGTTTGTTTGACTCCAGCTCAGGAGGGAACCATTCTTATTGCACTTCTCAGAGGCCCTGTTGCCATAGGCCGATCCTCACCCCCCAAAAAAACCACATTTCTGAAGTCAAAGTGAGGACCAGGATGACCAGAGTTTGCAGAAATATAAAATATACGGATTAAAAGGTAAAAAACAACCGTGAAATCCCTTTCCTTTCTACCAGACAAACCAGCACCTGAATGTGCTCTCCAGAGCTCTTTTTTTTTTTCCTCTTTCCCTTTTCACTTCAAAGGTTTTTCAAACGTGTTTAGACATAAAAAAAAAAAAGACCAATTATTAATCCTCTTGTCTGGCCTTTTAGCTCATGAGGCTTATTTTGGGGTGGTTTTTCTCCTTTTTCTGGCCACATGTTCCCTCCTGGGGAGTTCTGGAGTGATCACAAGCCATTAAAAGCTTTAAAACCGGAGGTTTCTATTAAAAATTTTAAAATCAATTCACGTATCGTCGGATTTTTTACTACTGGCACTAAATCTGATCTCCCGACGCTCCAAAGGGGAGAAATTCCACCCAAAAGTGGAACCTCCAAGAAAACAAACAAACAAACAGCCCTTCCGAACACACTGCCCTGAGCGCATCCTGTGACACCACCCAGGATGTCACCGAGCACTTTCAGACACCAGAAGTGACTCAGTTTGTCCCGGGATAAAGCCCCGGGCCAGGAGAAAAACCCCTCCAGTCCTGCCCTGCACACCCGTGGATCCTCCGGGCTGCTTTGCTGCAGGTTTGGCGAGTGAAAGGTAAAAAAAAAAAACCAAAAACAAAGGGCTCCACCACGGTAAAAACTTACCTAAAACTTTCAGCTCCTCTTTAAACTCGGCCCTTAACACGTGGATCATGTGCGAGCATTTAATTGTTAATAATGGGACAGGAATCTGTAATGGAACTGAGCTTTCCACGATCTTTAAAACGCAGAAAAGTTTGAGTTTTTAAAACGTATGGACGAGTTTTTCAGTGTTTTTGTCGCTTTCACCGCAGACACAGAGAAGGTGTAGCAGTGACAACGTCTTCCTGCGAGCACGTAATGTAAAATATAACGTAAATTCCCTCCCTCTCTTCGCTTTTGGGAACTGCTAAACGAACATCATGGGGGTTTTTAATACCAAGCTACAACAAAGAAAGAAAGAAAGAAAAAAAAATAGGCCCCAAAACCTGTTTTTTAAGTCACGAGGAAGCAGAACTTAAACCTCAGGCCAACATCGACTGTCCCTCCAACGCAAAGGCCAAGCGAACCGGGGCGGCAGAAAAGGCGGAAAAAGGACGATAAAACCGACCACAACAGCGAGCGAAACCCATGGATTTAAAAAAGTAAAAGCGTGTTTTAGGCAGGAGAAGTAAAAAAAAAATTAAAAAGAAAAAAAATAAAAATTTAAGGCCGAACTCCCTCAGCGCCCAACTTTCGGTAACCAAAGCCACGTTTAAACAGGGAAAAGAAAAAAAAAAAGGAGAAAAAAAATAAAAAACCCCAAAACTGAAATGACACGGAGCTTCTGCGGTCGTTTTACGCGACTTATGTCGCGACGGAGGCGGGATCCATCGCTCCCCTTCCCGCTCCACACGCGGCTCCCGCTCCCCGCCCCAGCCCCGACCCCAAC
>JAWMRA010000079.1:1279471-1328022 GCA_035584735.1 Pseudotriccus pelzelni | reverse complement strand
GCTCCCCAGGGCAGTGGGCACGGCCCCAAGGCTGCCAGAGCTCCAGGAGGGTTTGGACAATGCTCTGAGGGACAGGGTGGGATTTTGGGGTGTCCTGGGCAGGGCCAGGAGTTGGACTGGATGATCCTTGGGGGTCCCTCCCAGCTCAGGACATTCTGTGCTTCTCAGGGCTCTAAAAACCTGCAGAGAGCAGAGAACACCCCAGCCCTGAAGGGACCTGCCAAGCCCTGGTCCCCTGGGAATTAGGGAGTCTCCCGCTGCCATCAGGGAATTAGGGAGTCTCCCACTGCCATCAGGCCATCCTGGCATTCCCTGAGCAGGCCGGCAGGAGTGGCTGCAGGGAGCAGCGGGTCCCAAACCTGCCACCCCATGTCCCCACCCCGTGTCCCCGCAGGACAACTGCGTGTACACGCGCAACACGGACCAGCGCAACGCCGACAAGGACAACTTCGGGGACGCCTGTGACAACTGTCGCCAGGTGAAGAACAATGACCAGAAGGACATCGACGGCGACGGGAAGGGCGACGAGTGCGACGACGACATGGACGGGGACGGTGAGGGCGGGACAGAAGGGCGGCGAGTCCCTTGCAGGGGTGCGGGAAGGGCCGCGGGGAGGGCTGACCGAAGGACAGGCTGGGCGGCTTTCCCCGGGCCCAGCGTTTGGAATTCGTGTCTTTTTAAGTCCGGCGTCCTCCGCTCCGGGAATGGGTTTTCCTGCAGTCCCCGCGACGGCCTGGGATTTCGGGGGTAGCTGCGTGTCAGCCGAGCTCACGGCATCTCTGCTGAGCCCTTCACACAGACCCCCCCAGGCCTTCAGAGGCCTCAGAACTGAGTCCTGCTGGGACTCCAGCGCAGCTCTGGGTCACACCAGTGCCCTCCCAGTTCAGCCCCTGCCGGGTTCGAACGTCTCTCCCAGGGTGGTGCTCCCGATTTTTTATCACTCCTGTCGGGCACAGTCTCACCCCTGACACGACACCGTGCTGTGCTGCAGTTTAAACGAAGAAATTCGGGAATAGCCAAGCTGTCAGCAGCTCCTGGCTCCAGGCACCGTGTGTCCTCTGGGGGGAATCCAAACCTGGCTGCCTTTGGAAACAGCCTTGGAGCAGAACGTTCACCAACACTGAGCTCGTTGCTTTGTCACACGGGTTCACCTGTCCCGGATTTTTTGGTGGATCTGCTCTGCCTCTCTCCCAGGGATCAGAAACGCGATGGACAACTGCAAGAGGGTTCCTAACCCCGACCAAAGGGACGGGGATGGGGACGGTGTGGGAGATGCCTGTGACAGCTGCCCAACCCTCAGCAACCCAGACCAGGTACGGAAAAATCCCAGGTTTTGTTTTCAGGGTTCATTCTTCTCGCCCAGACGGCGCCCGTGTCACCTGCCAAGGTGGGCACTCCTGGGGGCTCGCCCAGGGCACCCCCTGGCACATTCTGGCTGCCACCCCGCAGCACAAAAGAGAGCAAACATCAGTTCAGAGAGGAAGTTTTGCACTCTGGGCTCTCCCTTCCTTCCCCTGTTCAGCCACAGTAGCTTGTAGGTCCTGCAGGAACCTTCCCAGCCTCGTCAGCTCCCCCTCTGTTCTCTCCCTTGCCCATTCCTCCTCTCCATCTGGGGGAAATTTAAATTATCCTCCCTTTATTTTGGCAGAAAGACACGGATCACGATCTGGTGGGAGACGTCTGTGACACCAACCAGGACAGGTGAGACCCTGCTGTGAAAGTCCCACCAGTCTGCGTGGAATCCCCGGGGGGGAGGGAGGGAGAAAAACGGACAGCCTGGCTTGGCCTCATCCAGCAAAAAAGATTAGGAGGTTAAGAGAGGTGGAACTTCCTTCAGACCCCCCCTCCCCCCCAAAAAAAAAGTGGCCAGTGCAAGGATGGACCTTGGGCTGCCCAGTGGGAATATTTCTGATCTACTTTTGGCTCCTCGGAGCTAAAACCACCGGAGTCCTGCGAGTGTCCCAGCTCCTGGGAAGGGTTTCCCGGGCTTGTTCCGAAGCACCCGGCGGTGGGTAACCTTCTCCCTGCCCTTGTCTCTGCCAGTGACGGGGATGGCCACCAGGATTCCCGGGATAACTGCCCCACAGTGCCCAACAGCTCCCAGGTGGACACGGACAACGACGGGCTGGGGGACGAGTGCGACGACGACGACGACGACGACGGAATCCCGGACGTGAAACCCCCGGGCCCCGACAACTGCAGGCTGGTCCCCAACCCCGGCCAGGAGGACTCGGACGGTGAGGGAATGGACTCTCCCGGTGGCTCTGCCGAGCTCCGGAGATCCACAGGGATCCAGAGCTCGAGCCGGTGCTGGGGCAGGCTCGGATTCCACAGCCCTGACAATCGGGAGCGCATCTGGGAAGCGCTCTCCTCCGGCAGCGTCTGTGATTTGAGGGGTTTCTCTGCCGGCGGCAGGAGGAGCCTCCGGGTTTCTCTGCGACAGCCTCGGGGTGTCCCAGCGCTCCGAGCAGCGAGGCCGAGCAAACCCGGGTGCCGGGGGGCAGCGGAACCCGTGGGAAGCTCGTTGCTCCTGCCCTTGTGCCCCCAGGTGACGGCGTGGGGAACCTGTGCGAGGACGACTTCGACAGGGACATGGTGATCGACAGGATCGACGTGTGCCCCGAGAACGCCGAGGTGACGCTGACCGACTTCAGGGCTTTCCAGACCGTGGTGCTGGACCCCGAGGGGGATGCGCAGATTGACCCCAACTGGATCGTCCTCAACCAGGTAGGAGAGCGCCCCAGCGCAGGTGGGAACAGCTGGGGCGAGGTTTTCCTTAGGAGGCTCCGCGGGTTTCGCGGTGCCGGAATCCTGGAGTGCCGGTCACTTGGCCAGAGGGAGGTTGGTACGTTTGGAACGGCGCTAACGAGTCAACACCCCTCTCTTCCTCAGGGCATGGAGATTGTCCAGACCATGAACAGCGATCCTGGCCTGGCTGTAGGTGAGGAATTCCCTCTGTCCCGTTGGAAAATTCCCCCCCCAGTGCGGCTCTGACTCTGAGAATTCCAGCCGCGACTTCGACGACTCTCCTCCACCTCCTCCGAAACACTTCGCCCAGTGGGAGAAACCCTCAGATTTCTCCGGGCAAAATCCACCCCCCCACCGACCTGAATCCGTAACGGAGCAAAACGGATCAGCCTCTTCGTCCTGGCACTCAAAAGTGGGTTTTTTCCCACCAGGTTACACGGCGTTCAACGGCGTGGACTTTGAGGGCACGTTCCACGTCAACACGGCCACGGACGACGACTACGCCGGGTTCATATTTGGGTACCAGGACAGCTCCAGCTTCTACGTGGTCATGTGGAAGCAGATGGAACAGACCTACTGGCAGGCAAACCCCTTCCGAGCGGTGGCAGAACCTGGAATTCAACTGAAGGTGAAGAAACCGCGGGAAAAACAATTCCCGGGAGGGGGATTTTTGTTGCCTTTCGCTTTTCCCGGGAGTGGCGGGAGAAGCAGCCGCGGCCACTCCAGGCCTTCACCCACCCACTGCCCGGCCTCTCGCCCCTCCCAGGCAGTGAAGTCCAAAACGGGCCCGGGTGAGTACCTCCGGAATTCCCTCTGGCACACGGGAGACACCACGGACCAGGTCAAACTGCTCTGGAAAGACCCTCGGAATTCCGGCTGGAAGGACAAGACATCCTATCGCTGGTTCCTGCAGCACCGGCCGCAGGTCGGGTACATCAGGTGAGGGTCTGCAGTGAATTCCCTCTGCTCGGCTTGGGGTGGGAGGGGTTGGACACAGAAGGGAGAGGAGGGACAGTGTCCAAATTCCACAGGGAAAATCAGCCTCGCGGAACCCCAGAACGGGCTGGGTCGGAAGGGCCCCCAAAGCTCATCCAGGGGCAGGGACACCTCCCGCTGTCCCAGGTTGCTCCATCCCGGCCTCGGGCGCTTCCAGGGCTGGGGCAGCCACGTTGCCCAGGGAGGTGTGGCGTTCACAGCCTTGTTGTCCCCCAGAGCCCGTTTCTACGAGGGCCCCGAGGTCGTGGCAGACACGGGCGTCGTCCTGGACACCACCATGCGAGGGGGACGCCTCGGAGTCTTCTGCTTCTCCCAGGAGAACATCATCTGGTCCAACCTGCGCTACCGCTGCAACGGTGGGTTCTGAGAGCCGAGGGCAGACCCTGGGGCCGGTTGTGCCTTCAGGTTGTTTTTGCCTTCAGGTTCCCCTGTGACCACCACCGGGCTGGGCCATCACCGCCCACCCAGCAGCTCCTTCTGCTCTCCACCGCTGTTCCTGCCCCTCACCTCCCCCTCTGCTCTCATCTCCCCCTCCCCAGACACCATCCCCGAGGACTACGAGACCTTCCGAGTCCAGCAGGATTGACAAAGCCCCGGGCGGAGCCGGCCCCGATCCCGCTTCCCCGAACCCCGCTCCCGCTCTGGAATCCCGCAGGAAGAACCGTCAGCACGTCCCGCCGCCGCGCCCTCGCCGCATCTCGCCCTCGACACCCACTCCCTTCAGGCGCCACAGGAACCCCCTGGGAAGGGCAGGGGGGAGGCAGCTGAGCGCGACCAGGAGCCTGAGCCGCTGCAGACCCCGCTTGTCCGCTCCCCACCGGGAAAACGATGCGCTGGAAGCCCCCCCTGCGGCAGCCGGGATGGCTGGAGGCGGGTGCAGCGTGGCTGATCCCCACCCAGGAATGTTTTTCCCACCCTCCAAGGTGTGAATGTTTCGGGAGACCTGCTGCCAAAGCCAGCACCAGCGCGAGGAGGACACGGGGAGCAGCCTCGGTGCAAAGTTGCTCGTTAAAAATGATTTTTAAAAAAAGCCACAAAAAAAAAAGCCCCCACAAAAAAAAGGACTTTGAGGAGAGTCTTTGTTCTGGAAGGTTGGGTAATAAATACTAGGTTTCTCCTCGGTCAGGTGTGTGTTCTTGTTCCTCTTCTGGAGATTTTCCCTTGCAGATGTGTGAGAGACCCGAAAAGGCTGGGAGAGCCCAGGTTGGGAATTTTCTTGGCCAATGCACAGGGGCACCTTTTTCCTCAAGAACCTTCCTCTCCCTGGGTCTCCTGAGAACGAGAAATGAAAGCTTTTAGGCTGGGTTTGCCTCATGGAACCTGCCAGGAGCTGGAAAAACTGCTCCCGGCCATGTCGTGGGAGCTGGGAACAGCAGCCAAAGGCTTTCCAGAGCTGGAAACCTGGAGAGCTTTAAATCCCCATCCCTGCCAGGTAACCAATTCCCAGCAGCACCTCAAACTGCCAGGAAAGCCGACAAAAGCCGGGTTCTGCAAGATGCTGCAGGTTCGAGGTGCTCACCGTGTTAACGCTCCCAAAACCTGCTCGTGCCTTCGGGAGAGTCGCTCCTGGTTTCGGCAGGATCCAGCAGAATTCCCCCTCTGGAACAAGGCTGTTGGGATTCTTTGGGAGAAGTGGGGATGTAGGGAAGGACCTGACAAATCCAGACAGGGTCAGGTGGGATCTCAGGGAAAGGTTCTTCCCCCAGAGGGTGGTGGGCAGTGCCCAGGCTCCCCAGGGCAGTGGGCACGGCCCCAAGGCTGCCAGAGCTCCAGGAGGGTTTGGACAACGCTCTGAGGGACAGGGGGGAAATTCCACCCCAACCTCTTCCCATGGAGGGTGGAGAGCACTGGAACAGCTGCCCAGGGAGGGAGACATTCCAAACCCACCTGGAGGTGTCCCTGCTCCAGGTGACCCTGCCTGGGCAGGGGGTCGGACCAAGAGATCTCCAGAGGTCCCTCCCAGCTATCCCAGCCCCAGCTATTCCATGATCAAGGGACTGTCGGGGTGTTCCGGAGCCAAGGGTTGCACGGATGATCCTGGTGGGTCCAGCTGAGGGTATTCCAGGATTCCAGGCCTGACACTCCAGCAGGCTCCGCTCCCCGTCGCAGTCACCACCCGCCGCGTCCTACGGGATCCTCTCCCCTTCCCGCTCGGCTTTATCCCCGCGCCCTCCACATCCCCCAAGAAACCAGCCAACGGATTTTTAACCCCTTCAGGCCTTTATTTTGATAAAATTGGTCAAGCCCACATAAGGCAACGCACACCACGCCCCCCCCGCCCGCCCCAAAACCGCCTCGGGAAATAAATAACACAAACGAGGAGAGAAAGAGAGAGAGAGAGAGAGAGAAAGGACGTCCATGTAGTGTTTGGCTTTGCAGTATAGAAATTCCACACAATGCTTCGTTGGGGTTTTTGTTTGGTTTTGGGTGGGTTTTTGTTTCTTTTTTTTTTGTTATTTTTTTTTGCTTTTGTTTTTCTCCTGTTTAAAAAGGTAAAAATGATTTTATAATACACAGTCAAGAACGTCGTGGTGCCCGCGTAGAAAACCGACATGCAATCCCATGCCTACACTGCGCCGGATATAAATAAGATGCAACTCAAAAAAATACAAAGGAGACAGGAACACTACAAAGTTCATTCTAAGGGGAAGGGAAGGGGGTTGTTTGTGGGGTTTGGTTTTTTTTTTTTTGGAGGTTTTTTTCATTTGTTTGTTTTGTAAAAAGGACAGACACAACGTTAACAAAGGCTACCTGCGCTCTCACATTGCCATCACAGTGACGGGGGGCGGGGGGGCCGTTGCTCCGAGGAATAAACGCGCTGGTTTTAGGGGGGTTTTGTCCCCAAAAAAAAGCACAGGTCGGGACCTACAGGGTGAGGAAGGGCCTTTCTGCTTCCTTCGTGTCCAGAGGGCGTTCCCAGGGTCTTTCCTCAAGGGGCAGAGCTCAAGCCTGAGTTGCTGTTTCTACAGAAATCCGAATTTCTGCGGCCAAGCCGCTTTATTTTTTGAGGGAGAGTTCAGTGATTTTGGACGTTGTCGGGGGCTGCTTTAGGTAAACCTGGGGCAGCTCTTGGGCTTGGAGTCACCGGATCAGGGTTGGGAAAAAAAGGTACTGAGTCAAGGCTGGGAGAAAAATCACCAAATTCAGCTTGGGAAAGAATCGCCAAATCCAGGCTGGGAAAGAAATCACCAAATTCAGGCTGGGAAAGAAATCACCGAGTCAAGGTTGGGAAATAATCACTGGATCAAGGTTGGGAAAGAGTCACCAACTCCAGGCTGGGAAAGCCCTGCAGGATCATCAAATCCAACCTCCCCCGAGCTCAAGGTTCACCCACGAGCGTTCCGGGGCTCCTCAAAAATCCACGGATTGCAGCCGTCAAATTTCGAAAGAAAACGCACAAAGGAGGCCTTTTTTCCCCCCCCTCCTCCCCGCCAAGTCTTCGACCCAAAACAAAACCCAAGGGCAGCCCGAGGCTGTGTGTGCAGGGCAGGGCTGGCAGGGGGGGAAGGAGGGCTGGCAAGAGCTCCCTGCCATGCAGAAGCCGTGGGAGCCGGGCCCGGATCACACATGCGGCCGGCGCGGGAAGAGGGACCACGGTAGGGGGAGGAAAAAAATCTATGTACAGGGAAAAGAGACACACACACACACACGCACACGGAGCCCCACCCACCAGCACAAGGGCTGGGTTTGCTTCTGCAAAAACAAAACAAAACAAAAAATCGTGAAAAAATTTTAAAAAAAAATTAAAATAATAAAAAAAAAATCACAGTTTTTGATAAGCCCAAGGTTTATTCCTGTTATTCCCCATTGTATTGGCAAATGCAACAGTCTAGCTTGGGAATTTTTTAATTAATTTATATATATATATAGAGAGAGAGAGATATAAAAACACACGTAGGGAGGGTGGGGTTCACTCAGCAGGTATGTTTGGACAGTCACCCTTTGAGACACCAGACAGTTTCAACAGCATTTAACTCAAACTTAGCAATAATACCAATAACACTTATTTTCTTCTGGATATTGGGGGGGGGGAGGGTTTGCTAAGTGATGGTTTTCTTCCCTTTCTGCTGCTCCTCCTGCTCCCAGCAGTGCCCGGTGGGAAGGGACCCTCACACACCCCCCCATTCAAGATGAGAACAGGACTGTTAAACCGGAAATAAAAATCCCACTATTTGTTCTGGGAACACTTGGGATCCGCTCCACGATTCCATCTGACAGCCCCACCAGATCTGGGGTCGCTTCAGATCAGCCTGACACCACAGCAAAGAGAATTTCAAGGGGAGAAGGAGGGGGAAAAATCCCCTCTGGGGCAGGTCCTACGTGATGTGCCAGGAACCCTCTGGGGGGGAAGGTTCCCCTCGGGGCAGGGAAAGGCAGGAGCTGCTGGAATTCCTGCCCCAGGAAGCAGCTTTTACCTGCCTGAACCTGGGGATCCCACACATCCTGTCACACTCAGCATTCCCACCACCTCACCTGCTCCTTCCCTCTCCCGCAGGCCCGCACAAAGGGAACAAAACCCTGGATTCCCCTCAGCTGGATGGTCCCTAATTCCGACAGTTGCATCCCAAGACGGGTTAGTTTGAAATTAAGGCCATTTTCAAGGTCTACTTACAAGTTCTAAGAAACGAAAGAGCTCTTATGTACACTGGGAGCTAAAAAACCGGGAAGGAGCGCGGGATCCAGGGCTGCCTGTCCGAGCCTCCTGGGAGGGAATCTCAGCTCCCACTCGGATGCTTCACCTCTGGCTTTGAAAAAACACGGATCACAGACAAGGATTTTTACACATGCACGAGAGCCATTCCAACGGGAGAGCCACACGGGAATCCCACCGGTGAGCCACGGGAGTGGCAGGAAGCGTCTCCAGCTGCACCTTCCCAAACCTGTGCCCAAACCCCTCCTGGCTGGCTTTTTTTTTTTTTTTGGGATGAGCTGCCTTTTATCTCCTCCTTAAATTGGAAAAGCGTTAGCCACCTGAAACAAGCAGCCACCAGGAGTTACCACGGACTCGCCGGGCTCAAATCCTGCCCGAAAAAGAAGCCAAGACATTCTCGGGAGATTTGAGGGAAAACCTCTGGAGTGAGCGGGGAGGGACCAAAAAAAAAAAAAAAAAAGACACAGGAAAGCCAAGAGACCAAAGGAAAAAAAAAACAACAAAACCACATTTTTAGTGCAAATGGTCAACAAATGGCACAAAACGTGAGGGAACACGGCGGGATTAGAGAGATCCCCACAACGATCCCGCTCAGCAGGGCCGGCGGGAACCTCGGGATGGCGGCCCACGGATTTCTGGAAGCACACAGAAACCTCGTATAACTCACTGGGAGCAGAGTCACTCCTGCAGAGCAGTTCGAGCTCCTTAATTGCAGGGGAACTCGTTAATGGTGGGGTGACTCTGCTCCTCCCTCCGCTAAACGCTCGCTGGAAACGGGGAAAACCTTTCTGGGGTGGGGGGAAGAGCTGAGGGGTTTTTTTGCTGGAGGGGCTGGGGGGTTGTTTTTTGGCTGGAGGGGTTGGGTTTTGCCTCCAAGGGCTGAGAAAGGGGTGGGTTTTTTAGGCAAAAAAGCAAACCCGGGTGATGCAGAAGGAGCGGGAGGAGCAGCCGGGGACGAAGAAACCCCAGCTGGGAAGGGAAAGGGGTCTTTGCTGAGGGGACAGGTAACAAAATCCACGTGGCTGCTCGGCCCCTCCCGCCTGGAAGTGCTTCCCTCTCCATCCCTCGGGGGCGTCGTGGGTTTAATTTGCTGACGAGACTCAAAATAACGTAAATCCCCCGTGAACCCCCGAGCCCTGACGAGGAGGGTCCCGCGCTGGCAGGTCCTGCCCCTGGGCTGATCCAGCGGAACGGGGACGGTCCCTCAGTGCCCTGCCAGGGACCTGCAGCCCCAGGGCCCCTGAGAAATCCTTCGGTTCACTCTGCAAGGGACCCACGAGCAGAAATCTGGGAATCGCCACCGACCCAGCCACGACACTGGAGCGAAACCACCAATTCCCCGTCAGCTGGGAGGGGGGTTGGGTGGGATTTTTTTTTTTTTAATGCTGCAGCACAGAATATTCACAAGGACCACCAGAAATAGTCCGTTATCCACTGAATTTAACGGAATCTCAGCCTTTTGGAGGATTCAGTCCTGGTCACTGTGGAGCAAGAGATTTTTTCCCCCGGGGTGAAAGAAGGAATATCTAAGTTCCTGCCACCCTTTTTCGCCTCTTTTTCAAAGGAAAACATCTAAACTTGCCTTATAAGCTTCCTTATTTCCGCTCAACATCTGTTCAAAATTCCAGTTAGTTTAAAAATACCTATATATATATAATATATATAATATATTTCTGGAATAAAACCACAAAAAGATGTACTGTACAAGTAGTATGTAGAGTGCTTCAATTGGCTGTATGTAGTTCGGCTACTTTCCTAATATCCAAATATTTAAATAAAAAAAAAGAAACAACAATAACAAAAAAAAAAATCATAAATAAGTAACAGAATAAGTAATGAATAAAAAATAAAAAAGAAGTCATCACGATTCTAACAAGCCTGGCATTGCTATGGAAATGCCCTTCCTGTTGCCCAGGAATCTCTCTCACAGAGTAAAATTAGAATTATGCAGGTTAGTCTCCTCTACTTTATTTTCTTTTTTAGCTGCTTTAAAATGCTCTGATCCTTCCCCTGTGCTAATCAAGTAATGAATTATAGTACTTTCTTGTGTGCTCAGAAATGCTCTCTATATATGTAGACATATATAGAAATATATATATTACATATATATTTTTAAAAAAAACAAAACGAAACAAAAAAAAACAAAACAAAAGCTGGGAAAATAGTGTTTATGGTGGGATTTTTTTTGGGGGGCTGCTGCTCTGCTTTGCCGAGGGAAGGGGACGCCAGGGTGGGGACAGGTAACAAAATCCACGTGGCTGCTCAGCCTGGAAGTGCTTCAACCTCTCCACGCTCGGCTCACCCTCGGGGGGGAGGTGGTGTTGGGGGTTTAATTTGTTGATAAGACTCAAAAATAACGTCAATTCCCGGGGACAAACACGGAAGGAAGGAGCCTTTCGGCCCCCGAGGGAGGTGACAGAGCAGAGTCCCAACGCCGGGCCCGCGGGAGGGCAGAGGGGAGGGGGCACAGCCGGAGCTTCCCCCGCCCCGTCCCAAAAACCGGGAATCTCCTGACCTTCCTCACCCGCCCCAACCCCTTCTCTAGTGCAAAGGAGACACCGACAACGTCACGCTGGAGCTGGAGGGGAGGGTGGGAAAAAGGGAGAGAGAGAGAAAGAGAGAGAGCGGGAAAGGCCGATGGAAAGAACTCCTTACTGGCGAACGGCAACGAGCGGCTCGGGGGGTGGGGGACACGCCGGGCGGGGGGTTCTGCAGCGCGGCAAGCTCGGGACGACAAGCTCTGCTCACGGGGACGGGCGGGACGCGCGGAGCAGCCGCCGCTCCGGCTCCGCTGCCCCTCACAGCCGGTCCATCCGGAACGTGTCCTCTGTGGCGGGGTCGGTGAGGACCATGTCGGGGTCGTTGAGCATGTGCAGTCCATCCAGGGTCAAGGGGTCAATTTTGAGTTCATCCAGGGGGAACTGGGAATCCGCGTCGAAGCTGACGTCTCCCACGCCCGCCAGAGAGCTGGTCAGTTCTTTTGATAGGCTGGGGGGAGATTCTCCTGTCACTGCGGGGAAGGAGAACGGGGAGGAGGCGTCAGCAGCACTTCACAAACACGCAGCCACCAGGCAAGCAAGTCCCAAAACCCTGGAATTATTCACTGAGCTGAGGATGAAGCTCAGATGGAGAACATCCTCACCACAGGAGGGACACCGTCACCACACGAGGAACACCCTCAACACAGGAGGGACACCCTCACCACACGAGGAACATCCTCATCACACTAAGGAACATCCCCCCCTCCTTCCCCACTGGATGAGTTACAGGTTCCCCCCAGCTTCCCCCAACCATCAGAACGACCAAACACGAAGCAAAGTTCCTGCCTGCAATGTTTGGTGCCTCTTTTCTCTTCTGCCCCTCGGGTTTAGGAGGAACAACCTCAATTTCCATGATTCCAAACAGCAGTGCCTGGCTGCAGCGTGGACTGAGCCAACAGTTCTCCCTGTGTCCCTGTGCAGGGATTGTTTCCAAAATCCAACTGTGACCAGATTGGCCACCATATGTGACACCCTGACTTGAGCCTGTCCCGTGGTCCCTCTTCACTCTGCCCATGGGACAGGTGATCTCTCTGTGTTGAAGGAAACCTGGATCATCGAATCATGGAATATCCTGAGCTGGGAGACACCCACAAGGACCATCCAGTCCAACTCCTGGCCCTGCATAGACACCCCAACAATCCCCTCATCCCTCAGAGCGTTGTCCAAACCCTCCTGGAGCTCTGGCAGCCTTGGGGCCGTGCCCACTGCCCCGGGGAGCCTGGGCAGTGCCCAACCACCTTTCCCTGAGATCCATCCCAACCCCCCTGGCACAGCTCCAGCCGTTCCCTGGCTCCTGTCCCTGCTCACAGACAGCAGAGACCGGAGCTGCCCCTCAGGAGGAGCCCCTGAGGAGTCTCCCCTCAGCCCCTGCTCCAGCTGAACCCCCCAGGTGCCCTCAGCTGCTCCTCAGAGCCTCCCCCAGGCTCCCCGTCCCTCCTCCAGCAGCTTTAGCTCCTCGTGGACGCTCCGAACAGCGCTCAGGGCGGCAGGCGAGGCGGCTCCAGCCCGCAGCGGAGCGGGACCATCCCGTCCCTCGGGCCGTACCTGTCAGGATGATGTTGGGGATGTTCCCGTGGCTGGAGTAGTTGAGCTGCTGCGAGTCCTGGAGGCTGCCGTGGCTGCCCGTCAGTCCCATCATGGCAGCCTGGGAATAGTTGAGGGTGGAGCAGGGGCTGTAGAGGCTGTTGGAGCTGATGGCGTTCTCGATCATGTTGAACTGCTCCAGCTGCACACCAAGGCACAAAGGGAATCGTTACTCCCAACCCTCGGGAATTGCGGCCAAAAACGACTCACAAGGCTCGAGGACGGGACGGGACGCGGAGAGAGAGTGAGAGAGAGAGAGAGAGAGACAGGCAAACAAATTCATCTTTAGCTTTCCTTGCTCAAAGCTGGGGCTGTTTGCACGGAGCTTTCCGGAATGTTTCCTGCCCAATTCGGAGGAGGGCGAATGAGGGGGGGGGAGAAATCAAACTGGGGGGGGGGGAAATGGGTTGGGTATCGGGAGAACGAAAGGAAAGGGAGGTTTCCATGGAAAAACAAACAGAACCCACGCTCTGCGCTACGTTCGTGTTCATTTTGGTTATGGTCATATTTTCATTACGTTTATAAATTTGAGGCACTCAAAAATTTTTCAAAAACTATTTTCACCATTTCAAAAAATTTATTTTTTTGCCCTTTTCAATTTTATTTTTGTCATTTTCGAATTTATTTTCCCTTCTTTTTCCTCTTCTAGATTTCATTGGTTTTCCTTTTTAGAAATTTTCGTTGTTTTCAAAATTTCTTTTCACTTTTTTAAAAGATATTTTTTAAAAAAATTTCCTTTCATTATTTTTCCTTTTTAAAAATTTTCATTGTTTTCAAAACTTCTTTTCACTCTTTTTTTAAAAATCAATTTTTAAAAATTTCCTTTATTTTTCCTTTTTTAAAATTTTTCATCATTTTAAAAATCTCTTTTCACTCTTTTTCTTTTTTAAAACGAATTTTTTTTAAATTTCCTTTCATTATTTTTCCCTTTTAAAAACTGTCATTATTTTTAAAATTTTTCACTTTTTTTTAAAATCTTTTTTTTTTTAATTTCCTTTTGTGATTTTTCCTTTGAAGAGTCAATTTTCATCGTTTTCATTTTTAAATCTTCATCCTTTTATCTGATTTTCATTCCTTTTCAATGCAAAGGTTGGAGGAACACCTTTACAAACACCTGCAGCTACGAGGGATGGGAGGGAGGAAAAGGGTGGTGGTGGGGAGGGAGAACAAAACAAAACAAGAAAAGAAACTCCTGAGTGCCAGAAACTAAAAAGAACAGAAGGAAAACTCTACATGGACAGAACGTGCTGTGACACAGAATAATTAGGGATTAATTGATCTTAATTTGAAGGTGGAAGTGGCCGCTGGGGCCGAGATGAATTTGCTCACCTGGTGGGAGAGGGCATTAGCCTGCCTAGCTGTCATCTGCTGCTCATAATAGGAGTCCCCAAAAACACTGCCCAGCATGGAAGAATGCTGAAAACAAAACAAGAGGCTTTTATGGTGCAAACCCCACACGGCTCCTCCGGCACCGGCGGAGCTGCAAGGACGCCCGGGGAGCAGCGGGAACGCCCCGGCGCGCCCCCAGCACGGGAGCAGGCGGAGAACCCCCACCAGCTCCTCCCCGAGCACGGACAACACGGCAAACTCGGGGTGTGGGGGGGTTACGGACACACACACACACGGGGGAGGCACAAAACCAGCTCGGTGGTTTCAGCTGCGTCGGGAATTTGGGGGGTCCGGGGGGGAGAAAGGCGGCGCTGAGGGCAGCGAAGCCAGCCCTGGCTGGCTCTGGCTCTGCAAGGACAAAAGTCGCGGTTTAAAGTCGCCTTCCGCGAGCAGCAGAGGTGAGGAGGAAGGCCAGGGAAGCCTGGGATCAGCAAGAATTCCAGGAGGAATTCCTGAGCCTTGCTAAAAAGTCGCTGTGCCCTCCGGCACCACGAGGGTTTATCGTCATTCTCCATCACTTATCAACTGTTCTAAAGGTGACCAGGAATTCATCAATTAAAGGTGACCAGGAATTCATCAATTAAAGGTGACCAGGAATTCATCAATTACAGGTGACCAGGAATTCATCAATTGTTCTAAAGGTGACCAGGAATTCATCAATTAAAGGTGACCAGGAACTCATCAATTGTTCTAAAGGTGACCAGGAATTCATCAATTAAAGGTGACCAGGAATTCATCAATTGTTCTAAAGGTGACCAGGAATTCATCAATTGTTCTAAAGGTGACCAGGAATTCATCAATTAAAGGTGACCAGAAATTCATCACTTGTTCTAAAGGTGACCAAGGATTCATCAGTTGTTCTGAAGGTGATCAAGAATTCATCAATTAAAGGTGACCAAAGATTCATCAATTATTCTAAAGGTGATCAAGAATTCATAAATTGTTCTAAAAGTGACCAAAATTCATCAATTGTTCTAAAGGTGACCAAGGATTCATAAATTATTTTAAGAGTGACCAAGAATTCATCAATTGTTCTAAGGGTGACCAAGATTTCATCAATTGTTCTAAAAGTGTCCAAGAATTCATAATTTGTTGGAAATGTGATCAAAATTCATCAGTTGTTCTAAAGGCAACCAAGAATTCATCAATTGTCCTAAAGGTGACCAAGAATGTGAGGAACAGTGATCTAACACTATGGAATACTGTCCCCCCAGAAAAATGCCAGACAGAAAAGAAATCAGAATCCCTTCTTTAAAACTCCGATATTCCAGCTGGAAAAAAATAAATCTATTTATTGGCAAGGAGAATGTCTGTTAAAGATAATCGGAGTGGAGAGATTGTCTCAGCCTTGAGGTAGAAATTCAGCTGCTGCTTTTAGTTAAAAGCAGAAGGCTACGAATTTCCTCCTTAAAAACCTAAGCAGAATGGGAAATGAAGGAAAAGCTGAGGAAGCATCAGAACAGGCACCCACAGCTAAAGGCACTGAACAGCCGGAGATTAAAGATATTCCAAAAAACACCTTGTATTAAAAAAAGAACTCAAAAAACTGCCCCTCCACGAGGGGAACACCAGGAAAGAGGCACCAATCCGTTCCTTTTGAAGCAAAACCACCCTCAGGCAGACCCCTCGGCTGTCACATTCCAGGGATGATCCTGGATAAATGTGGCATCAAGGTAGGAATTCCCAGCCCAGACTCCCTGAGGGAAGGTGGCTGGAACTCCCCTTGCAGAGCTCCTGGCTGAGCTGATCCCCTTTGATCCCAGAGCATCCCTGGGGAGCAATTCCCACATGCCAGGGGGTGCTTTGGATGCACTTGGGAGATTCCGGACTCGCTTTCCTGGGATTTATGGCCTGTCCCACCCAGGGCACGTAACAACCAGGCCATCCCCGCTCCACACGGGCGGGTAGAGGCGGGAAATGGGTGCCACTGGAATAAGTTTTCCAATCTATCCTCAGGTCCTCAAAACTCCGGTGGGCGCTGGATCCCTCGCCCGGGAGGGCTGGGAGGAAGGGATCAGACACTGGGAGGGATCAAACATCCAAAGGGATCAAACACCACAAGAGCCACGTTACAGCTGGTAAGAGAAAAGGCAAAGCGCTACTTAAATCGATTTATTTAAAGAAAAATGCGGGGTTTTTTAACCACTGAGCCCTTATTTGCTGCCTTATCCCAACTCCGTATTATCCAGCCTGCTCCATCTGTTCCTCCTGAAAAAACCTGGAGTCAGAGCCCAGAGCTCACTCAGGCAAGTGGATCAGGACCATAACTCTGCGATGGAAAACGATTCCCAGGTGGAGGGGCAGGAACAGCATCAGCACTGTGGGATCACGGAATCAAGGAGGGTGGAAAAGACCTCTGAGATCATCCAATTGAACCTCTGGGTTATGAGCACTTCTAAGGACAAATGGGAATTTTGGGGGTGTCACAGGCTCGACGTGAGGCAAAAGCAGCACCAGAAACCCAATTGCTATTCCAGAGCTCCAGAGAGGATCGAGGTATTTTTTCCCCTTTAAACCCCTGTCCTTTCCTTTCCCCAGGAGCTTTCCAGCAGTAGGGCAAACCCTCAAATCCCCGTGTTTCACTAAGCACCGTTCCCACCCTAAAAAACTTCAGGGAACCCGAGAAATAATCACCGGGAGAGCAGGATGTGTTTGTGCAAGTCTGGGTCAGTAACTCCTAACAAAACACTGGATTTGCTCCTCATGAGAAGCGTGCTTGGTTACTACAGCTGCAAGCACTGAAAACTCCCGAGGGAAACCCACTGGAAATGTCATTACTCCAACACTTCAGAGCCTTGGAAGAATTTATCAACAGCTCCGGGAAGAACATCTCGCGAACGGCAGGAACACCGGGCCGAGCGTGTGGTCAGCGGGGGATCTTCTGGGGTTAATGCTGGGGGGGGGGGGCTGCAAGGAAAAGAAACAAACCAGCCCCCAAGCACAAAACCTCCCCCCTGGCTGGAATTCTCCATCCCCAAAATACCTACCAGGCGGTCCAGGTTGGAGGCGCTAAAGCGGGCGGGTGCGTGAGCGCGGCGGGATGTGTGAGGGGAGCGGGGGAGCCATGCAAACACAGAGCTGGGGCTGCAGGCAGAGCTTTCCAATCCCTGGCTGGACACGCACACACACACAAACACACACACGGGGCTGGGACACGGGGGGGAAAAAAGGGGTTGGAGAGGTGGGAAGATGAAGGAGAACCTCTGGTGGTTGAACGGGGTGTGAGCCGCAGCAAACCCCCGGCGTTCCTGGGTTTAAAGGATGCCCCTCGTAACACGGCGAGGGTGGAACCCAAAAGTCCTGGGAGAAAGAGGAGCACCTACTTCACCCCACTCCTGCTCTCACTCCCTTGCAACGGGGCACCCCCAAAGCCAGCTTGGGTTTAATTTCCTGCTGCTGGCAGGTAAAAATCCCCCCCCTTCAGAGGATCCCCGAACTATGACTTCCACACGGGACACGTGGATGTGTGAGGAGATACATCAGGAAGGAAGAGCCACCACGGGAATATCCTCCCTGTTGGAAGGGTTCTGCCTTCACTTTGGGCAGGTTAAAGGATCCTGGCACCTGGGAGCTGCCCCCACCACCACAACCAACCCCAATCCTCCCTCCAAACTGGTTTTTGCTCCCCCATTGCTCCTCTCCACATTTAAGTATTTCTGACCACCAGCAGCAGCTTTTGGGTGCTGGAGACAGCAAAGGCATCATGGTTTGGATTTAGCAGAAATAAAGGATTCTGTGGGCATTTTAAAGAGTATTAATAAATCCTCTTCCTTGCTCTCAGAGTTGTGGTGTCTCACTTGAAAAGAGCAAAACCTAAGGAAGATTTTAAGGGATAAAACAGCCCCAGCAGGAAAAGCTACAGCCCAGTGTGTGCCCCACTCGCTGCACTTCGCACTGACCAGAGGCAACAAACCTGTGGACAAAACCAGGACAGAGTTATTGAGATTATAGTCCCGGGGGAAAGAAAACCAACCTAAAAATCCAAACTGGCTGTGCTGCCCCTGGGAGAACTGGGGGTTTTGCAGCAGGAGCGGCAGCAGCTCTGCCCCCCTGGGGCAGCCCCGGGGTTAACTGTGGTGTTTGGAGCCACACACAGGACACAGCAGAACTCAGAGGAGCAGGAGAGAGAGGCTGAGAAGCAGTTAAGCCAGGGTTAAGGAAATCCAGTCAGTCCTGACTTGGATGTAGGTCTGAGCTCACCAGTGGCCTGAGCCTGGCTAATGAGGGACGGAGTTTCTGCTTTGGTACCATGAAAGGGCAACACTTACTCAGAAAGGCTCCTCAGCCTTCAACGTTAAATGATGACAGAGAAAATGGATTTTCAGACTCCTGGGGTGCTCTGCAAGAACTCCCTGCACCTTGTTTCTGCAGGTGGGACTCTCAAGGGCAGCCCAGCTGGAGCTGTTTCAGCAGCATCAGTATTGAAAATGCGATATCTTACACCGGGGCACACCCAAACCCTGCTTGGTTTTAATTTCTTGCTGCTGGCAGGGAAGAATTCCCCTTCAGAGGATCACACACATCCCCAAGCTAGGACTTCCATACAGGACACGTGGATCTGTGAGTAGATACACACAGAGGAAGGAAAACCAGCTGGCAGGCAAGGGAGAGAGTTGGTAACCCACTCCTTGCCAGCCACAAGGTACAGCTGCTCGCTTTAGGAGCATTTTCTCCAGGGTTTTCCTTCACAGGGTGTGTTTCCATATTAAAAAGGAACTGCTGTAAATTGGTTTGGCCACACAAGGGATATTTAGTGCCCCAGCAGGCACTGGAGTTCCCCTCTGCCCTCCCTCCGTGATACTGGGAATCGAAAGGATTCTCCCTGGAGGTTCTGTCCGTGCAACACCCCCAAAGAAACCCCCAAAAACCAGCAGCTCTGTTCCACAGAGAAGGCAATCCACCAGCTATTGAAAAACTCTGGCCCTGGAATGGAGGTGCAGCCGGGATGAGACGTCGGAGATGCATGAGGAGCACACGGAGTTACAGTGAGACAACCATGGGTCAGTGATGGAGGGACTCAGCTAAAACACACACGAGAAGCAAGGCCTGTGGAAGCACAGAGTCCCTTACTTGAGGGGAGCTGCCAGGAGAGAAGCCTTGATTGGAGACAGGAGAGGTGGGAGACTGGTTGGCTGGGGATCCAGCATTACTGCGGTACTGCTGGAGTGACGCCTACAGAACAACACAGAGTTAAACACCGTGGCACTGAGGGAGGCCTGCAAAGTCTCACACGCACACACACACACGCGCTCCTGGCAAGTCCAGCTGGGAGAAACCACCCTCTTCAGCAGGCCTGGCTGTGGAGGAAGGCAGGGTTACCCTGGGTAATGCCCCCAGAAAGGGGGAGAGCTCAGGGGTCTGTCTGAGCACGGGCAAGGGCACGACCCGGGAGTATTTCCTCCCTGTGCTCCAGGTTTTGGGTTTTTTTAATAAATAAAAAAATCAGGTCAGCCAAGGATTTAGGGCAAAGAAGTCTTTGAAAGGTGGGAATAATTCAAGAGGAGTGGCGTTTATTCTCCAGTTGCACCGCCGTACCCACGGGTGTGTTCGCCCTGCTCTGGGATCCTGCTCTGCCCCGAAATGAGGAGCCTGGGGGTGTTCTGAAGATGAACCCCTGTTTGACGCACCTGGGGTGTCACCCAGGACCCCCCCAGACCCCACTGCACCCCGGGACACCGGCTGGGAATTCCCACTGTGTTTTGCAGCTTTAAATCACCGACTTCTACACTGAGACGTGTTTTCCAAGATTTATCTTATTTTTTCCCCGTCATTAAAACCCTGAACGTGAACAAATTAACAATATTAATGGCATTTAAATAATGCTGTACTAATCAACATCAGCAGTAGCGCAGCTCTCCTCACTCTGCTTCCTCACAAATTACAGGTGATTGAGGAAAACCTGCAATCCAGTAAATTTAATCAGCTGCTTTGCCGTGTGGGAAGACACTGCACTTCCAACGGTTTGGAATTCTGTAAATCTCTAGAAAGTATCTCTCTGTCCTGCACTGCCACTTGCAGACTGTGAGCAGCCCCCCAAAACTCCAGAGGAATTTCAATTCTGCTTTACAGAAGCTGTGGAGAAGTTGCCAGTGGGGCTGTGAGAGCTCAGCTTTTCCGTAAACTGCCTTTAAATCTGTTTACCTGGGAATTATTTCAGTTGCTTTAAAAGGGACAAGCACAGCACCCTAAAAGTTAAGGCCATAAAGAGGTTTAGGATGAGGAAAGCAACACAGAAAGCAAAGGATGAAATCAGAACCGGCTGTACTGGTACTACATGAGGATTAGAATCAAAACACTGGGACACATTTTGAGTGGGAATCCTTTCCACTGCTGGACTGTCCTTCCCTCTTCCCCTTCCAGTCCTGAAAGGGAAGCAGCTGCTCTCAAGAAGAATTTATCAGCACAAAGTGTTAAAAATTTCACCCCCAACCGAATGACAGATCAATAAGCAATGATTTCTTCTCATTCTCCAAGCAATTCCTGTCCCTACAGCACTGCCAGGACACCACAGGTCGGAAAACCAGGATCCTACACGGGGCAGAAGGAGCAGGAGGAGCTGGGACATCCCTCCCTCCCTGATCCTGGCCCTGCATTTGGGATTTGCAGCTGCTGAGACAGAACACCTCCTAACAGCCCATGTCAAAAGGAGCAAGAAAAGGGATCTGCCCGTAAACCCTCCCTGCATGTCCAGACACACTCCCTGCTCTTCTGGGCACCGAGGGCAGCCACAAATCCCACTCTGGAAGGCGATAATGGATGCCCTAAAATTCCTTAAAATAAAAGGGTTCTGAGTAGAGGGAGCGCAGAAAACACCTGGCTCTTGACAGCTTTCCAAGGCATTTCCCACAAGTTATTTGGGCTGGAAAATGCCTGTTGGCAGGTTTTTGTCCTCAAGGCTCCGTGGGCTCCCCCGGTCTGTCTCACAGCATGTTGGGGGTACACTGAGCACCCCGAAAAATCTCCCGCAGCAACAGCCCAGCAAGGTGTAAAATAAACGCTGATATAATGAAGCTGTCCTAATCCAACCCGGAGCCGGAAGGGACGACATTTAACGCAAATATGGCCACCCTGAGAGCACATTAAACCCGAACTTTCCTCTAGCAACTTCCCTTCTACGCGTAGTTCAAACCCTGCCTGAGATGACGCTTCTCACGGGGTAGGGATGACCTGAGTGGCCCAGGCTGCTCCCTGCCGGCTTTTCCCAAGGAAAGCCGCTCCCAGACTCACCGAGTTGATGTCTATGCCCATGGAGGGCTGGCTCTGGCTCCCCGGAGGCGACTGCGGGATGGTGGAAGGTACCGTGACGGAGAGAGGGGGGAGCTGAGGGCCCCTCTGCAGCCCCGAGCTCTGCAGGATCGGGGGGTTCTGGGGCAGGGAACTGGCCACTGGCGGCTGCTGCTGCTGCTGGGAAGTTGTCTGGGTGAAGAAGGGGTACGGGGGAAGCTGCTGCTCCAGGGACAGAGCATCCATAGCCACGGCCTGGGAAAGAAGGGCGAGAATCAGCCGCGCCGGTGGGAAGCGCCCGTCGCGCTCCAGCACGTCGGGTTTCCCACCCAGAGAACCAAACCAAGCTCAGCTTGCACTTCAAAAACGGTGCCTTTCAAGGTTCAGAAACGGTCAAGAACCTGGGCTAGTGGGAGGTGCCCCTGCCCACGGCAGGGGGTGAAACCGGATGAGCTTTAGGGTCCCTTCCAACCCAAACCATCCTGTAATTCTGTAATTCAAAAGACTCAGCATCACTTCCAGCGTACGATAAAACAAGCACTTTAAAAGCCCAGCTGAATCCTGAGCTCAGAAATCACTGTGGGCAGTCACAGAGGCACACTCAGGTCATCAGTTTAAAAAGTTAATCGGAATTTTTCTCATGAATTAGAAAAAAGTCTTTCAAATTTCATTTTGGGACAACACCCTCATGGAAATGTGTCCCAGCAGGCGGTTTTTACCACAGTCCTAGGAAAGAGGAAGTAAAATCTCCCTTTTTAAGGCTCTGAATTAAGGAACACTTTTAAATAAGGGAATTACAGAACAAGAGAGATGAAACTCATGGAATCCCAGAATGGTTTGGGTGGGAAGGGATGGTAAAGGTTCCGTGGGCAGGGACACTTTCTGCTAGCCCAGGTTGCTCCAAACCCCATCCAACCCAGCCTTGGACGCTCCCAGGGACTGGAGCAGCCACAGCTTCTCTGCCCAACCTGTGCCAGGGCCTCCCCACCCTCAGAGTCGGGAATTTCTTCCCGATATCCCACCTAACCCCCCTCTCTGCCAGTCTGAGCAGAGCGAAACAACGGATCTGTGACGAAACCAACGTCCACCGTGCCACGAGGTCCTACCTGAGTGATTGGTGACAGAGGGGAAAGCGTGGGGGACATTTGCTGGGACTGTGGTCTCCTGGAGTCGGCGCCCAAGGACAGGGGGCTCACGGCGGGCGGGCGGTGCTGCTGGGAAGGGGCCGGCGTCGTCGTCATTCCTGCTGGGAAGGAGCACACCGGCTTGAGCGGGAACACAGCCAGGCTTTATGGACACTTGTACCACGGCCCGAGCGGGCAACCACCCCACGCAAAGGGCCGGACGCGCCCCGGCCGAGCAGCCCGCGGCTCGTTAGGTGATTTGTAATTAATTTGCCCGGGCTCCAGAGCGGCAGGATGAGAGGAAGATCCCCGTGGTTTATCCTGGACCCAAGCCAGGCACAGGTTCGTGCACAGATGCCTTGGAAGCGGGAGAGGCAGAGCGGCCTCGGCGCTTCCAGGCTCCGCAGGGATCGTCCTCGCACAGCCCGAGCCCGGGCAAAGCAGGTTCTGCTCTATTTGTACAGGCTCAGGCTCTGGGAAGGAGGGAACAGATCCTGCAGCCACGCTAATCAGAGGGCACTTGAGATACTGTAAAAGCAAACACCTCTTTAATGGAAAAAGCAGAAGAAAAACAGGTTGTGCAGGAAGAGCTCCGTTTCTAATGGCACGGCGCAGGAAATACCCATCAGGCTCCCCAAGAGCCACGACCTAGCAGGGAGTAGGGACAAACAAATATCCTGAATTTGTTCAAATCAAGACAAAAACCCGCAAGTTCAGAAACCTCCCCTGTTTTCTGCCTCAGCCCAGAGCGACCGAGTCACCCCGGGAAGTGATCCCAGGACAGCGGGGCGAGCGAGCTGCTCTCCCGGAGCTGCCCAGAAAGGAGGGATTCAGGGAGCCTGAGAGAGCTCCCAGGCACCTGGCAGAGGTTCAAGGCTTCCAGGCAGCATGCCAGGGAGCCAGGAAGCCCGGGCTGCCAAGGAGCCAGCAGGCAAGAGCGGCTCCAACCGCGAGGCTGTGTGTGTGCAAACCCCACGCGGCACCTCGCGGGACGCGCCCGCGACCCGGCGCCGAACCAACGCCTTTCGGGCGGCACAAACGTGCGAGTCTGAGGAACGCCAAGGGTGTTTGCTGCCCCTCCTCCTGCCAGGGATGCTCAAGGATGGGCCCGTGCAGGGCACGAGGTTCAAAGGGCCTTACTGAGGCTTCCCTGCCAAAGAGCAGCAAAGGAGAGTTTGGAGAAATCGGTTTTAAAAGCGCCCCAACACCGAGCACGGCGGCGCCTAAGCTGTGGGATGGCCTGCAAAGAGAAGCAGGAACACCATCATCTTTAATTTGTCACGCCTTTGATAGAGCAGGAGACGTTCTCAAAGCAATTGCAGGCTTACCAGTTGGGTTTTACACCCTTCAGTTTGCTAACTGTGGGTCCAGCAAAAAATTTAGTGACTCTGGCCCAATCCCCGATTTCTGTTGGAGCGACAGCCCGTCCCTGAAACAGCCACTCTGGACACCAAAACACTTGTGCAAGGATGCTGAAATCCACTCTGCCCTCAAACGGTTAAACCCTCTTCTTGCCAAACTTACCTGCTCGGTCATTAACCTGATTACAATGATTTCCTCTTCCCCGTATAGGAGAGGACTGTCGAGTGGGAAAGGGAATCCTGCCCAGCACAGGAAATCAACTTGTATTTTTGGATACAATGCCTCATTTCTATTCTAGGAGCCAACAGGCTGCAACTGTCGCTGACAATACAAAAATTCAACCCTCCTCACAGTTACTGGAGTATAAACCAGTGAAATGATTTAAAAAGCAATAATAATAATCAATAATAAACTGGTCTTTAGGCTACTTGCCTATAAAGTTAACAAGTCCTGAAAGGACCATCACTGTGAATAATCCAAACTGCCAACAAGGCAAATAATGCTTGTTTGTGGGGTTTTAAAAACCAAGTTACCCATCTTGCCAAAGTCCTGAAAAACCCCAACAAGCACAACTCAGGTTTCACTTGGTGTCGTTTCCCGAAGCCCTGAACGTCCAGGATGTTTTCAGAACTCAAAGCAGTCAAGCTGACAAAAGCTAGCACACCTTGGAAAGGCTCCACGTTATTCCTGCCTGCTCAGAGGGGAAGATTTTTGCTTCAGAGGAAGCAAACAACATTCTCTCTCCAAGAGAATCCTCACATTTCAAAAATGCCCTTCGAAAGGAAGGGAAACAAAAGGGCTGCTGAGGATGTCCCCATAACACAGGGGCTGCTGGGGTTCAGCACAATGAATCACAGGAGTAATTAGAAAAAAACCCCACTCATGTGGTTTTATATATATATATAAAAAAAATAATAATAAAAAGTTAAAAATTTAAAAAAAAAAAATTTACAAAACCTCCTCTCCCCCCCCACAAAAAATTGAAACAAAAAACCCAAAACAAAATAAAAACCAAATAAAACAAACAAAACCCAACCAAACAAAAAACCCACAGGGGCACAAAAGCAAAAAGAAAACAAACCCTCAAAACAAACCCAAAAAGGCAGGTTTGGGTACTGAGAAAGTGAGAGGAATGTCCTATAACTAAATACAGCTTTCTCACGTGTTTTTTTTTTTTTAGAAAAAACTGTTTACAAAGAAAAGTCAATCAGCAGCGAAGAGCAATTAACTCTCAGAAGGAACAGCAACATTCTGGGACGAGAATTCCACCATTTCCGACCGAAACTCGGGCGCCAGGTCCCTGGGAGTTTATGATCTCACCCTGACTGGCAGTGCTGATGCCCAAGTGAGTCAGGTTGGCAGCAAGATTCCCGGTGCTGTTGGAGCTGCTGAGGGCAGGGAAGGTGGATTCCTCGGGATCCAGCGGCGTGGGGAGCGGGGAAGGGAAGTGGATGTTGGTCAGGTCCGGCAGGGAGCCGCCCGTGTTGTGCGTGGCAGGAATCAGGGTCGTAGTGTTTTCCTGGTCAGCTGATGGAAAGATGCTAAATTAGGGAAGGGGGAGAAGGGGGGAGGGAATAAAAAAAGACACGTCTCAGTTGAAATTCCAGCTTTCCAACAGGGTTTTTTACAGAGGAAATTCCACCTGTAACAACAGACGTTGGATTTTTGAGGAACACGTCCCCCCATCCAGAGCAGGGTTAGACCATGGAAGGGTTTTCCAGGGAATTCCAAAGCAAATTTTCTTAAAAAGAAAATGAAATAAAATTTTGCACAAAACTTACTTGATTCCTGGAACTTCACATGATTTAGGTCTGGATGACCCGGTCTAAAAGAGAAGGAGGAGAGTTTTAAAGGCAAAGATACTGCTGGAAATGAGCGTTCAGGGTGTGTTTCAGCTCAAAAGTTTCATTTTATACACTTCTGTAGGAGAGCTACTCTACACAAGGGCTTTGTGAAGCCCTTGGAAGATATTTATCACCTTTTTTTCGCTTTACTGTCCCAAGAAATCTTGAATTTCAAGATTTTCTCCTGATGAAAGCAATCCCGTGCCTACACACACAAATACCTAAAAATGCCTTTCTGGCCTGTTGTTTATTATTTGTTTCTAAACAAAGCATTTAATCTCGAATCTCTTCAAGTGGTTTGTTACTGTGACAACGTTTAAAGCATTCATTGACCTCAGTATGTTTCGAAAAATCAATATTCCTACATTTTGAAGGGGTGCAATTCCCACCTTTTTAGTGTCCCAGCCTTGCTTGGAGAGGGCTTTGTCTGCATCTGAGGTGCCTTCCTCCATTCCAGGGACAGTCAGCAACAAAACTGAAACAGGACATCAAAAAAAGAAATCATCTAATTAATCACCAATAACACGAAGCTTCTCAGGAAGACACTTTCAGATTGGACATCTGAAAAATGTGGAGCTCACAATTCTCAGCGAGTTTGAAACGGTCACGCTCGTTACCAAAAACAAAGATCCCAGGAAGCAGAAGAGATTGAAACCGTATTCAATTAACTAATTAATCAGTGAGACATTATCAGCTTAAAAAAAAAAAAAAAAAACAAAAAAACACTCAAATGATACTTTAAAAGACTTCTGGCCTCCAGTTTTGTCTGCTAAGGGCAAAATGGATTCCATTTAGATCTAAATGGAAGGGAGCTTTTGGGATCTGGTTTTTCCTATCTTTTGCATTCTGCAAGACTGATTTCCACCTGCTCCACCCCAAGGGCAGCAAACAGGGCAATTCCAGTGGGGAAAAATCCAATCCATCTCCCCTGGGAGAGAGAGACCCCGTAAAGTTGTTATTTTTCCACGTTTCAAAGACGTTTCTCGGTTCAAACAAACAACTGCAAGGTGACAAAGAACCACCAGAAGAAGCCCAGAGGGAGAGATGAATCCAGAGAAACGTTCACAACGACGACTATAAATCCATATTTAGGGAATACTGTTTAACACGACCATTTTCCCACGTTTTTCCAGCTCCTGGAGCACGTGGAGGAGCTGCAGGACAGCGAGTTCGCGTCCCAGCGTGGCGCGGTCGCCGATCTCTGGGTGCCCGCTGAAGGATTAAACCTCCCCACGTGGATTTCAGAGCTTCCCGCAGAACCGGGGAATTGTTAAGGCTGGAGAAGACCTCCCAGATGCCCCAGTCCTGCCGTGTTTCCCGAGCTGGAACAGGCTCCAGGCCCAGCAGAGGGCACCAGAACTGTGGTGCTGCAGCCCGGAGCTGGAAATGTTAGCGGTGTTGTCTGCAAGTGCTGCCTCTGGGGGGGGGACGTTCCCTGGGGGATCTCGAGGCCGTAAATTAAAAACGAAGATGAAGCTCCTGCCCCTTCCCGGTGCTGTACCCCTGGCTGAGCTGCTGTGATCCCTGTGCTGCTCCAGAAGTTACTCCAAGCCCTCAGCAGCACTCGGAGCACTCACCACCAGAGTCCCACCAGCCCACACCCTTCTCCAGGCAGAAGTGCCAGAACAGCACAATTTGGGGCTCGGGGAAATGTTCTGTACCCTTTTTTACTGGATTTCAGCACCCACAAAGGCAAGTGTGACCCTTCACTCGTGGATCCAGGGAGCACCAGCAGAGCTGTGCCTCACAATCCCCCTGCAGGTCCTGCCAGAAGCACCTGTGGCCATTTCTCCCTGTTTACCTCTTTTCTGCTGCATGTCCTGGGACCCTCCAGAGAAGGGTTCCTGCTGAGCTGGAGTCATGGTGCTCTGGTGCAAGGCAGAATCGGAATTTGTCCTGCAAAATCAAAAAAAAAGGCAAAAAAACCCCAGGATATTTTTATCGCCAGATTCTCTAAATGAAAAAATTTCAATCTCTCAGATCAAGGCAACCAAATCAGCAAAACCTGAACACTCTGCATGAAGAACCCAAAAAATCTATGTATGGCACATACCAGGGACGATTTCCCTGTGAAACAATCGATTTGCAGGACAAGTCAGTTCAAGTTTGAAGAGACACTGTTTCAGTGAGGGCATTGAGAGGGGTACAGGATAATTTGATTGCCCTCGTTAGAAAAGAATTTTATCAGCTTTGTTAAGATTATGGTCAAATAATGCCCTTTGTGTTTACGCATAACTTTGGTTACAGTCTGAAAAACAACTATCCCTGTTTGGCAGGGAGGGCAAAGGACCGGCTCAGGGTGCAGGGACACCGTGGAGGTGGGAATGTCACCTCTCGTGGTGAACCACCCTCAGCTGCGAACGCAGGGCAACAACCCCACAACTCCGGGCCGCGCCTCAGCGTCGTGGGTCATCCCAAAGAACGGGCCCCACAGAAGGAAAACCCCGTTTCTGTGCTCGGGGTGGGGGAAAGGTGAAGGTGTTTGTGCACAGGGAGGTGTTGCAGGGCCAGGGAACAGCTCGAGGTGGTACCAACCTTCTCCAGCTGGTGTCTGACGGAGGGGACAGATACACCGTTCCGTAGGGACAGCTGTCCACGTGATCCCGCAGTTAAGGGGAACAACAGCACTCGCTCACTGAAGCAGGAGGCCCGTTGGAATATCTTTTCCGGAGAATAATTCCGATCGCCCGGTCGGAAGGCACCGAGCTCGCAGGAGAAAAGCAAGCAGGCGCCCCGTGGGGAACTTTAAAGGGACACTCCAACCAGAGGATTATGTGGATTGCTGTGATATTTGAGCAGCAAGGCCATCATCCTGCTTTCCTGCAGATCCAACTGCTCCCTGGGCAGCCACCATCCCTCCCCTTCCCCATTCCCACACCCCCTTCAGCCCCATCAAACCAACCTGACAGTGGCACATTTTAGGGCCATTTTAGGGCCGTCAGAAACAACCAGCTAATTGATGCTCACAAATGGCAGGAAGAAACATGGCTGGGCAAACGCCAACCGCATGAATCAACCTGCAATCAAATGCACAACCAACTGCAAAGAATTATCCCGGGCTGGATTCACTCGGATCCAAAGGGAAACTGTTTCCCCGAGACGCCCCTGGCTTTTCAGAGAATCACGGAATGGTTTGGGCTGGAAGCAGATGATCCGTGTCCTTCTCATGTTGGGGGACACAGAGCTGGTGAACGTGCTGAGGGTGCCCTCGATCCCACTGCCCATGTCACCCACAAAGACATCAGACACCCCAAAAGCGACCCCTGAGGGTGCCACTCGCTGCTGGTCCCCACGAGGACACCGAGCGACTGACCGCGGCTCTGGGAGCGTGGCCATCCAGCCAATTCCCTACCCACCGAGTGGGCCATCCATCACATCCACAGCCCTCCAGTTCAGAGACCAGGGTATCGTGTGGGACGCTGCCAAAAGCTTGGCACAAGCCCAGGGAGATGATGTCAGTGACCCCGTCGTGGGAGGCCGTGGAATTTAGCGGGCAGGACTTGCCCACAGGGAAGCCCTCGCTGGCTGTCACCAAACCAGCGAAGGATCCCGATCCCCCTCAGCTCCGTGTGCAGGATTATCCCTGCTCCCAGCTGAGGAAACAAGGGAAGGCAAACGCTCACTTGAGGTACTTCTAGCCCAGCCCACAGCTCGGGAGAAGCGATGATGTGAGCAGGGACGGGAACAGCTCGCCCGGGTGAGGAGGGGAGGAAGGAGGGAACGGAGGGAACTGGAAGCAGTGACGGTGCTGGGGGTCCTGCACCAAAGGATATCTGTCTTCCATGTTTATCCACGGAGAGGGGCCGGCGGTGGGGGGAGCCCAGGCGGTTCCTGTCCCGGTACACTCTGTCCACCAGCCCGTGGTGCCGGGTCGTCCTGCTCGTGTCCAACCCCGACGACTGGAACGGAGTCTGAGGGAGACACAGCAAGTCAGGCACAGGAAAATCCACGCGCGGTCTGCCCAGGACCTACTGGGGGTGTGTGCGAGGCTGTGAGGCTCTAAGGAATCCCACTCACACGAGGTGTGGACCAGTGTAATCACATCAGTGCTCCCCTCCCTGGTTTTCACGGCAGCCTTGGGAAGCGATGCCCAAGGCTGTCCCTCCAGAGGGGGGCCACGCTGGACCTGCCCTCTCCTAGGTCAGCTCTCACACCTCCGTATCCCTAAAAGCCCACGCGTGAGGGTGGCAGGGAGCTGCCAGCTGTGTCCACATGCCCTGGGTGCAGCATGCAGGATGCATCCAGAAGGAACATGCCGACAACCAGAGCTCCGGCCCCGCGGGCAGGAGACGCAGGAAGGAGCCGCGCGGCCAGTCCGACATTCCCAACGCGCCGCCTGCTCTCGGGGCTTCCTTTCACCCCTCCTCTGGGAGTTATTTTAAGGGGACACTGAGAGAATGAAAAGAAAAAGAAAAGCAGTTTCCTTCCTCCTCTGTCTAGAAAAAGTTACGGCCTCTGGTATCTCGGAGGTGACTCTGGGCTCCCTCCGTGACCCGAGGCGGGACGGTCCCACCTGGGCTCTTATCAGCGCCGAGATCCTCAGTGCGGACCTGTCAGCAGAGGATTTCAGAGGATGAGGACGGCGGAGAAAGGACGGGGGGAGAAGAATTCCCAGGCTAAGCTGGAAAACTCCCACATTTTCCAAAGCCCTTCCTTGTGTATATCTGGGGAGGGGGGGACACAAAGGAAGTACGGCAGGGTCGATCCCCACTCGTCCTCCACCGGCAATTTATGGGTCTCCGGGGGTTGGGAAAAAAAAAACCCTCCCCAGTTTTGCACTCCTTGCCAATGTGAACAGCTTTGCCGAGTCCCTCAACACCATCTGTTTGGAAACCCAAAATTTCCTCCTCCATTCAGGTGCTGCACGTGGCAAATGCACTGTCCTGTCTGCCAAGCCCAGTGAAACCATCTGGCTCCCACATTCATCCCTTTTGGGCTTTTTTCTTTCTTTTTTTCCCCAAGTGTCAGCTTTGGCTGTTGAAATGATTCTTCCCCTCCCCAGAGAAAAAAAGCTTTACATTTATTTTTAAAAGCTTTGTTTGTAATAACTTTTTAACGGGTCTTTCTACTCTTCTGAACTCTTCTTTCTCCTTCCCCTCTCTGCACACACAGCCTGTGTTAATGTAACTGGATGCAGAGCGGTTGTGGTGTTTATTTTTTCATTTCAAAGGCCAACACTTTCTGTGCAGCAGAATATTTAAGTCAACACGGGGCTGGAAAGGATCACAGTGACTTTTTAATGCAGCCCTCAGGATCAGAGTTTTTGCTTCACTTTCTTGCCCGAGGGCTGAGAAATCTCGAAACAGAATCTCAGTTTTAACCCATCCGAAATAAAACACGGTGGTTTAATCTCTGCTGCGAACACTACACGACAATCTAGCCCTGTCCCCGCACAGAACTGGGAATATTTATAATTCCAACCCAACAAAAGGTCTCCAACTCCTCCCTGCACTGTTGCCACAGCCCTTCGAGCCCCAAAGGCAGCAGAATTTGCCAAGGCGTGCTTGGAAGGTCAACAGGAAAAGCAATTTCCTTGTCAGTGGTCTCACCACAGTGCTGCTAAAAAAGGAGCAGCCAGCCCAAAGCACAGGGAATGCAGGACCTCACCTGGAATTTAAAAGGAAGCCAGTGCAAGGGAGTCTAAAAGCTGAACGTAAAAATAGTTATTTCTTGTGTCCTGCCTTTTTCTTTTTTTTTTTTGGCACAACTTCCTTATTAAAAACCCAAGAAAAGTCTCATTTGAGTGCAGCAGTGGAATGAATAAACATGGGGCATGTTCCAGCTCCAGTTTCTAGGGTGAGGCATTTGGGGGCAATGGTGTTTGTTCTCTGGCTTTCCAGGAGCAAAGATCCCAAGTGAATCCCTGACTCAGGGAAACAGAAAACACTTCTGGATGTCACCTCCAACCAAAACTTCCTCTGGGCCGAACACCAGGACAACGTGCCTGGATTAAAATCCCCACCCCAGCAAGGCAAGAGATATTTAACTATAATTAAAAAAGTGTATTTAAAAAAACAAAGCCAAAAATGACGGAGCATCGATTTTGGGGGGGAAATAAAGAAGCAGAAGTGTTTCACTTCCCTGAGAAGTATTAAAGGGTTTGAGACCAGACCCCAAAGCCCACAAACCATCAAAAAAGCAGCTAAATACAGACAGGAAGGAAAAAGCTCCGAGCTCTACAACAGTGTCCCTTTGAGATCGATCCAGACTTCAGGAATAAACCCAAGCGAGGTGGATGAGGAGGGAAGGAGGAGTGGGACCTACGACAGTCGATATTCCAGAGCCTCCTGGTGCCAAGCAGGATTTGGGAGCTCATTCCCCACGGAGTTCGACCAACATGCACATGCTCAGAGCTCGCCCAACCCCCAGGCCAAGGCTGTCTGCATCAACTGAACCCCCCGGGAACCATCAGGAATCACATGACAGCAAGTCCAGGGAGCCCGGACAGGAATTCTGATGCATGTTCCGAACTGGGATGCACGGCCAAAGAAAACAAAAACAACCTGGAATCGTGTGCCAGAGCAGGACTCCTGATCAGAGAGAGAGAGACACTGTGCATAGCAGAGCAGGTGGGCTGTGCTGAAATACGTATCTACCTGGGCAAACAGGACCAGTCCTAAATACGTATTTGCACAAACCTAAATGCTTGTTTACCAAAGAGACAGGAACTGCTCCAAAGGCTTCAGCCAGAGCTCCGTTGTGCTGTAAATCAAAGAACCGAGATGCTCAGACACCAACGCTCCCAGCAGACACAGCAAACCACTCAGGGCTTCACCTGGGAATCCTCAGTGTGCTTTGACTTGGAAAAAAACACTCCGGTGTTTTAACTGGAAGTTGGGAAGAGCCCGGGAAGCACTTGCCGCTCATACAAACGCACAGGGTTTGTGTTGCTGCTTCTCACCTTTGTTAGCTGGGACAACATCCATTTTTGGATTTTTTTAATATGGGGTGTGTGTGAAAAAACCCCTGTAAAACCACCAGAGAAGCACAGAAACACTGAAATCCTGCTGCTTAAAAGGAACAGGAACTCTGAACCTCCTTAACGAGGAGCTGAAGGGAAAATCTCGGAGAGAGACGTTGTGGAGTAACACCAAGGAGTTTGATCCACTCCAAACCCCTGCACTGTGTTCCCTGAAGGCAACCTGATTAAAAGAGGCTTTTGCTTCTCCTCCTGCACAAGGTTTCAAGCTTTTAACCTGCCCAAATTCAGCTGTGTCCTCCACCTATTTCAACAGGCAGGTCAGCAAGAGTTTCTCCATGTTTATTAACCAGCCCTTCATCAGAAAACCACAAACTGCAAGATTTCCTTCTCGCCACATCCTCATGACATAAATGTGACTGTTACTGCTCAAAAAAGGAAAACTAAGGCAGAAATGTTAATTTTTTTTTTTTTTGAGCACCCCAAACCAACTAATTACAGAAATCAGAGGCCTCAAAGGATCCACCACCTGGTCCAGGTACAACATCTCCTGTCCGGACGTGCTTCAAACAGCAAAACATTCACCTAAAACGCTGATTTTCTGTTTGTGGTGCGTCCCCTCTGGAGTCACAAAGGCAACCAGGACAGCCCTAAGTTTCCTCCTCAGCCAGCCCCCAAAAAAAGAGTGACTGTTTTGGTAGCACTCTGTGTCCCACTGGCCTTCTCCTCTCCCAGGATCTCCCCCACAGAACACACACACCCTCCCCACCAGCAGCTCCCTCCACACCCCATCTCCCAGCGGGTTCCACATCACCTGGATTCGCTTCCGTTCTGCTCTGAATTTACAGCTTCTTCCCAGATTCCATCGGGGATCTGGTACTGAACAAAAGCACCCCCACCCCCCCGAATATTCCCTGACAAAGGAATTGCCTCACTCTCAGCATTCCCGACCCAAAAGCATCCCAAGCAGGGACAGGACTAACACCTGACACTGAAACATCCACACAATCCCATTCCAAAGGGAGTTCTCCAACCAGGGGGCTGTGCTGAAGGTGCTGAACCAGCAGCTGCCTCACGGGCTCCTGGGAGGACAAACCAGCACCCAGGCACGGAGTTAATCCACCAATCCAAAGGAACACCCTTTGGGCTCACCTGGAAGGGCAGATCCATGGCACTGTTTCCAATCTGATTCACATTTGGCAGAGACCCACCGTAGTACTGGCCACGACTCTGTCCCAGTTGCAAGTATTGGGTTTTCTGCAGCTGTAGCTGAAAGAGAAAAGGAGGAGGGAAAATATGATTGGAACTGTTTAAATGGACACAACCCCACAGCACGGCTGGGATGGCTGAGAAACCATCTACGAACAGCACGAATCCAACCGTGAATCCCAGGGAATGCCAAACCTCCTCACACTGCTCTGCTTTCCTGCACCAGGAAAAGCCCTGGAGAAAGGGCAGAGAGAGAGAGAAAAGGCAGAGAGGCTTTCAAGGAAACCCCCAAAGGAAAAACAAACCACCAGGAGTTCCTCACCGGGCAGGGAAACATGGAAATGAAGGTGATGGTCTGCAGAGTTTCACTGAGTAACAGGTACCCACTCCTGAGTGACAACCCTCCACTGAAAACATTCCAGGATATTTGCCCGTGGCTGTGGACAATTCTGGTGTGCAAAGAAGTGTGCAAGAGAGAAAACTGGTTCTCTTCTGCTCAAACGCCAACTGGCTTTCATTGTCACTTCCTCCAGAAAGGCTAAAAACTCCTTAGTGGAAACTTCGACTTTTGATTAATCTTGACTGGTCTTTTATCTCTCCATTTTTTCAGTTCAGTAGCACCAATATTCAAATTAAATCCTCACTCAACACCTCAGATTTAACACACCCAAGTTTTATTTTGCACTGGCCAAGCAGAATGTGCCATCCCCTGAACCCTCCCAGGGAGGAATTTTACATTGAAATAGTCCCTGAAGAGAGGAAGAGAATTCCAGATCACTCCAAGGACAACAGCACACACATTTCTCCGATGTTGAAACCCCCCCTAGAAAACTCAAATCCCCTCTTATTCCCAGAATTTTCCCTGCAAGCCACCAATTTCCAGAGGCACAGACGGTTCAAATCTCTGCTCCAGCTGAGGGATTGATCCCCAATTTACGAGATGACTCGTGGGGATGAAACCTCTCCATGGACCACGGAATCACTCAGGCTGGAAAAGACTTCCAAGGTCGTGTCCAGCTTTGACCAGGAGCTCTCAAACCCGCTCAGCTTTTTGGCCAAGACACCAGTCACTAACGGTGATGGGTTTTTTAACTTCCCTCAGCCCCAAGTCCTAGAAGATATTCCCGGTGCGAAGCACCAAATGGCTCAGGAACATCCCACCTCAGGAGCAGGAAAAGCTCCCCCCACCTCCCCTGCTTGAAGTGTGCAAATTTGCCACGCAAATCCAACCCTGCAAGACGTGAAAGGAAGAGAAACACGGCGCTGGTCTCGCTCCGTGAGTCACAGCCCCTCCAGCTCGGAGCTGCAGAGCACAAAAAGCACAATATCAGAACTAGCTGTGCTTTTTCCCCGGCCCCTACATATGTTTTTGTTGTTAAAAAAGAAAAAAAAAAATATATATAAAAAAAGGCTTGTTTGGGATTCGGGCCAAACGTTGAAGTAACTGTTTCAACAGGTGTTGGTTTCCTTTCAGGCAGCTCCGAAAGGCACCCGGGGAGGACGGGAAGGGGGGAGGTTTGATGTTTTTTTAATATTTTGGCTTCCCCCTCGGGCTGTACCCACCTCAAAGCGCCACAGGACGGGGGAGGTCACGACCACTTGTGTTTCTGCTGCGCTTTAAACGTGGCAAGGAGGGAGCACAAGGGCTGGGGGACCGAAAGCAGCCCGTCCCATCCGTTTGAGCGAGGCTGCCTCCCGAAAACCCCGCCGTGCCAAAACCAGGAGGGCCGACAGGCTGCTGATTGCTCTCATCCATCGCCACCCCGGGCTGGGGGGCTGCTCCTCCCCTCCCACCTCGCTGGCACCCCCAGGCCCGGACTTTTATTGGAGCCCATCAGCAACTGCCACTTGCAATCTGGGAGGATGGAGCGCGAGAGGAGCAGGACGGGGGGCCTGAGCTAAACTCCGGGGCAGCTTTGGAGCTGGGGCTGATTTTCAAAGGAATCAACACACAAAAAAAAAAAGCCTTTTCTGAGCAGAAAAATCCCGGTTCCAAATGTTAAGGAGCCTCAGGAAGGGCCCTGCTGTCGTCTCCTGAGGGTGGATTCACTCAGTGCAACTTGGATTCCGGGTGATTTGAGATAGTGGAGGGCGATAAGGAATTACTTGGTGTTCTCCAGGTTTATTAATTTCTCGAGCCATGAGAACTCGGTGACTCTGCATTACAGCTTTGCCATTTCTGTGTTGGGTGGCCAAGAAAACAGCTCCTTGACAGCTGAAAATATTGCTAAATATTCCAGTTCTTTCCCAAGAAAGCTTTTGGTAAGGAAACAGCTTTTGCTTGTTAAACCACTTTATTTCTTGCTTGGCTTTCTGGTTCAGAAAAAAATGTTTCCCAAACGACAAGATCCGTAATTCTCCCTCCACCGGCACTTCTCTCACTCAAAATCCTCGTGGTTTTTTTTTCCTTTAAAATCCAATTTAAACACTAAAAACCAAACCCTTTATGCGAGATTTTATATAACTACCTCAATTTTTCCCCTTTGGGTTAAGGTCTGCTGGACACGCAGATGTGTTTGTAGGGAGAGATTCAAGTCATACAATTTAAATGAGAAATAGGGACTCCAAATCCAGTTTTTCTACGGATTTTTAAGCGTCCAACGCACGCAGGTGGGAACCAAGGGAAGAATTCATTAAAAACCTCGACGCTTCAACTTGTGGAAAATCTTCACTAAAGAATTCTGGGCCAGTTTTACAGACTTGGGGACGGGACTCAGGTGGAACATTTGGCGGTTCTGGCGACCCCGTAAGTCAATCCCAACCCACTGCAAATGCCTCCCTTTAAAAGGGCTCTTTTAATAGGTGAAAATTGGATTCCCACCATCATAATGACAGGGTGGAGTGTCCGTTTGATGGAACCCCAGATATCTGATGACTGCAGGAAGCCAGATTTCAATGATAAGGGTTCTTTTGCTGCCTTGCAGTTTCCATCCCAAGCTTTTCTCATAGATTTTACCTCTTCCCTGCCAGAAACCCCCTCTCTCTTCAGCGCACCGGGCCCGACAAGCAGCAAAACGAGCGCAGATTAAAATTAGAAAAGTATTATTCGAGCTTAATTGGGAATTAAATTCCGTTTAAAGGATTAACTGGAAGTTTCAGAGGCTGCATTAAAGGTAAATCCCGTTGTTCTAATCAGTTCAAAGTTCCCCGCTCGGACACGCCTGGAATTGCTCGGGGAGGTTTTTACCCAGAGCACCCACCGAGCAGGAGCTGCCACAGGCAGGAAGATTCAGCTGCCTGGAGCTTTCAAACAGGCTGGCACTGATCTCAGAACCGGAATTTTTGATGTCACACCGAAGAGAAACTTCCCAGGCCTCCCCAAACCCCTCGTCTGGATTCCTCCTCCGAGGTGAAATCAAACACCAGGTCAAACAAACCCCCCAGACCAGGCAGTTACTGGTGGAACCCCCGTGGAATTATTCTCTTCACAGGGACATTCTGCCCATTCACCTCATCCTCATGTTGATAAGAAAAGCAAATAAAGTCTTAAAAAAAATAAAAAAGAGAGACCTTCACATCAGCTTAACGACTGCAGTTTGATTTAGTGGCAATGCAGCCACTAAATCACCTCATTAACCCCTCAGCTGTCAATTAAAATAGTTCTTTAAGTTGCCAAAAACTGTCCAACAATTAACAACTCTGACAACCAGGAGTTTGGCTCCTCCCTTGCCTCAGATGAACCCTTCTCTGTGAATATTCCAAAAGTTCACAAAACACTCGGCACTCGCTGCTCCAACAACTTCTAAAATTAATATACGTTAAAATAACTGCTCTTGTATTAAGCCACCAGGAAAACTGCCTGGATTTATTTAATTGAGTGAGGACAAATCAATAAGAGAGAATCCCGGTAAGCCAAAGGAAAAGAAAATCTCAGCATAGGCCCCAGTTTCAACCCAGGGAAAAGGGGGATAAATGAAGATATTGCAGAGCCTGCCCATCATTTCTGTCTGTGCTGAACGAGGCTGGGTCTCATTTGGGAGGGGAGGAAATATATGATAAATTAATTAATGACATCCTACTGCTCATAGAGAGATGAATGAAGACTTTTGGGATGCCTGACTTTTTAATCTCTATAATGCTTTTCCAGCTGATTGTTTTTACAGTTTTATCATAGTTTTGACCATTTACTGCCAATGATTAAAAATACTTCCATTATTTATGTTCTACTGATCAAAACTCCCACGCACACGGTTGAATAAAGGGGTGGGTTTACAACTTGAGCCTTGTCTTTTAATTTTTGATGTCGTTAAAAGTTAAAGTTGGGAAATGCAACAACATCAACACCTTCCCTTTCACCCAAGCAAGTGCATATTACAGGTATATCATATATATGTGTATTATTGTGTGCAATAGTTTACATTCAATCCAGAAAATGCCCTGAAATGAGGGAAATAACCCTTATGGTGTAAAAACCACAGAAAAAGAGAGAGGAGCCCTCGCTTCCCTCCCCCTGTCACGCTCAGGAAGAAAAGGCCGTCGAGCCAGATTTCTAAAGTCACTTATTTCCTGCAGTTCCAAGCCCTGCTCCAAGAGCAGCAGAGGATCCAAAAGCACAGCTGTTCCTCCCAGGAAGGAGGGTAAAGGAAATGAAGGCTGAAGTTGAGAGGAAAGGTATAATCCACAGTGATAGCAGCTGCTCTGCCTGGCTCGCTTGGGAGTTCAAACATTCCAGCAGCAGCAGCAGTTTGTAACAGAACGTTTTGCAACGGGTTTTGGAGGGGGTGGGGGGTTGGGGGGGGGTTTTCTGGATTTTTAGTGGTGGTTTTGGATGTTCAGAAAAGTGGAGGTTTGAACACAAGGGCGGACGAGGCGAGCAAGAGTTTCCCTCGTTGCCTCTGCCAACCTTTGGTGGCCTCTCCTCAGTGTCCTGGGGCAACGGACAGCGCAGGGGAAGGGCTGGCCGAGCCAAAACTGGAAGCCAAATGTCTACTACAAACTAAGTGAAAATTACCCCGAAAAAACCATCCAGACATATGGTCTGAACTGGATGTGACCTCGGGCCCAGAACTGCTACATCATTGTTTACTCCTCCATCACCACAACTGTCATTTCAGTCACTCTCAAGTATTTGTTCCATTATCCCATCGCCTGGTCGGGACGCAAACAGGACTCTCAGGCCAGCCAAAGGCAGCCAGTGAGGACAAAAATGCAGGAAAAGGCCAAAAAAAAAAAAAAAAGGCATTTTTGTTTCTTTTTTTCTCTTTTTTCTTTTTTTTTTTTTTTTTAGGGAAGGAAGCTGTTGTAATACATTGGAATTTAGCAGCCACAAAAGAGCAGCAGCTTTGCTTCTGCCACGCTGAAACACTCCACAAGCAGCTCCTTCCTCAGAGCAAACACAAGGCCAGCCCTGCTCCTGATTTCCAGCAGGATGCCGCAGCACACAGTATAAAACAACCCAAACTTGCTCCAAAACTTCAGGAATTACCACCAAAACGGGAGGTGACACATCCAGGGAGCAGAGGCAAAGGGAGTGTCCCAGCTCACTGGGGCTCAGTGGAGAGAGGGGGAAGCAGAATCCTGCTTTTCCCTCTCCCAGAGCTGGGAAGGAAACAGGAGCTCTCTCCAGGCGCCGTGAAAAAACAAACTGGGAATCTGAAGAAGGGCTTTTCATCATGAAGAGTAATGAAAACTGCCAGGCAGAGGCGAGGGGACAGCCAGGCAGCTGAGCTGGGACTCGATAAATCTGAGCAGGTAAAGGTTACCTGATAGCATGGCCTGTATCCTGCAGTCCCAGTCGCTTAGCAGGAAAACCCCGAGCTCTCCAAGGCTGGAACACCTGCAGGAGGGGGCCCTGCAGCTGCAGAAAAGCCTCTCCAGAACGAGGCAAACCTGAATATTCAGTGCTTTGACAAGGAGGAAGGAGATGATGGAGTAAAGTCCTCATGCCCAGTCTCCACCGTGATGCTGGGCAGCTGAGGAAGGCATTCCCATTCCAAGGGTGGCTTGGGACCGGCTGAAACCATGGAATTTTGGCAGGTAGCACGTCCACGAAGCAGAGGATGGGAGGCAAGGATCGTTTCTGAGGCGCAGCCGCTATCCCGGGTTCCTCCTGGGTCACTTGGGTGGCCCGTGGAGCAGAGGACGGGAGAGAAAACAAACCAAAAAGGCTGAGACAGCCCTGACCCCCCCAGGGCTGAGGTGCAACACGTCACTGCTACGAACCAAGCCCAGAGAAAGCTCCCAGAGCAACACTGAGCTGCGAGGGACCCATCGGGATCCTCGAGTCCCAACTCCTGCCCAGGACACCCCACACGAGTCACAGCAAGTCCCAACTGCAAGACAACAAGACTTTGCTAAAAAAAGCATTACAGGGCGGTCAAATCAATCTCATTCATGAGAGCTGAGATGCGTATTGATCAGCAAAGCTGAGCAGGAATCATCTGAGGCCCGGCCAAGCTGCGAGCGCTGCACTCCGAGCGCTCCAAGAGAGCCAATTATTACTCACGAGTTCATGTTTTCTTCACCTTCCTGCTGAAGAGATTATTTAAGACCTCAAATCACTTTAACTGGATTGTTTTGTCCCGTTATGAGTCATCTACAAATTCCAAGGCCCCATTAGATTCTCCTTCAGGAGCTGCCTCAGCCGTAAAACCGTGAGGAAACGGGGTTATAAAAAAATCACACGCGGGCCCGGCCCTCTGCCCCCAGCTGGCTCCAAAATTCACGTGAAAGTGGAAAGATCTCACACCCCAACACACACTCCATGTCCACAAACCACCTCAAACCCACAGTCCGAAAACCTTTTTACGGCTGTGAAGCCAAAGGAAACCAGAATGTTTGGGTTTTGCCGAAAAAGAGAGGGCTGAAGGAAGAAGGCAACAGCAATTTAATGCTGCTGCTGTTTTTTATTATTTATTTCTGGTGTGTTTATTTTCTGTTTTGTTCTACAGCGGCTCTTCTTCACACATTAATACTGCCTTTAACTTTCTCCCAGAAATTAATTAACTACTAATGAACTATCTGGGGGTCCGAGGGCAAAGAACCAGCCAGAACACACCTTGCAGGACCTGAATAAATAAATCGAGTACTAATTACAAAGACCCAAAATTTAACGCACGGGCTGTGGCTCTGTGTTTGAAAACACTTTGCTATTTCTGGTGAACAAAGGTTTACTGTTTAAAACTTAACAGTCACAACTGAGTAGCAAGTAAAAACAGGATACAGCAAACTGGAGCCTTAAAATAGTGACTATTCTTCCGAGTTGTGCTCTATCGCCGGGCAGGGAGCCAAGCAAAGCTACAACAGGCACCAAACCTGATTTCACTGCTTTCAAAAACAAACCCGAGCCCGTGGCAGCTCAGCAAAGTGCCACCCTTGCTTTTCTGCAGGATTTCAGCACAAGGAGCTGGGGGTGCTGCTGCTAATTCCGTGTAATCCGGCACGGGGGACCCGCACTCGGAGCTCGGTTATTATTTGACATCTCGGAGGCAAAGGGTTCTTTTTGCTGTGTTTAGGTGGAGCGTGACAGCCTCAAAAACCTGTTTGTTTTGGTGATCCTTATGAGCCAACAACGCGGCTCTAAAGGAAATAGTCACTTTGAGCGGGCAGTGCCTCTGTTTGCGGGGTGATGGAAAACCGACGTCCAGCTTCGACCAAAAGTTCCTAAACCCTCCCCATCCCTCCTATTGAAATGCCTCAGAAAAGCTGAAATAAAAGCAGAGATGCCCTCATTAAGCAAGATAAAAATAGCTTTTATGTTCCATTTTTTATTTTTAGCTAAAGAATGAAAATTCAGTTATGTAACCCTACAAGTTTCGTAAATTGGGAGCCGAGAGGGGCATGTTTTGCTCTCTTTGGGGTTCATCAGCGATCAGGGAGCACCTGAATCCGCGCTGAGAGTGGCCACGAGCTCCAGGAAACTGCAGCTTTGAAGATGAGGCATCAGACAACCCTTCAGGTATCAAAAATATCTGCCATTAGAGCCCAAATTCTTCGAGTGCAGAAGGCTCGTTCAGCACAACCATCTCTCCCCGCACCGGAGGAAAAATCTAATTACAAGCAGAAGGTCAATAAGACATTTGAATTGGAGCTGCCTGGTGGAAACCTGTGCAAGATTTAAGACATTAAATAAATATCAAATAAGATGTTCTATGCCCCTCTTCCCTCACTAGTGGAGGAGGAACAGGACAGTCCTGGTCCCCTGCAGGTACAAACCCAGGACCACCACTCCAGCCAGTGGCCAGGAGTACAATTTACACTCCGCAAGGAATAAAAAGGTGAGAAGTCAGTCTGTGGAACGATCCCCATCTTCCCTTCTCCCACCGAGGTTTTTTCACTCCTTTAATCCAGCTTATGGATGTTGAAATATCACTTCAAGGCTCCAGAGCTGGAAAAACCTCCTGCACAGCTTCACGTGCTGCTTCTGCAACGGGGCTGAAGAGGCCCCAGCGGGTCACCAATCCACTGTCTGAGCTGGGAGCTATCACCATCTGCCTGGAAATTCATATATTTCGGGATATCAACTCAAATTCCCTCCCCTCCGAGACCGGGGCCGTCCAAGGAAAATAATATCCACATAAATAGTAATAGCTGGGTATCAAAATTAATTGCAAATTCATCTGACAGAGCTGCATCTGCCGTTAACACGTCGTACTGTAAGTAACCATGGCAGAAACCCCAGCGAGGAGCCCAGCAGGGACATCACCGAGGATATTTCCCCAATCATCAGGAAAAGTGAGAGACCAGGCAAGAAAGGAAAACACACTTTGAGAAAATCTGCCTGTAAAACACAGACTTTTAGAACGAGGACTGCAAAGTGCCGTAGGATTATTACTGCAGCCTGAAGCTGCATCACTTCACCCTCCTCCACTTCATTATTTAAGACCAGGGTTTGGTGGGGGTGTGTGTTGTTGTTGTTTTATTGCAGAGGATTGTTCTGGTACAAGGGGGAGAATTTTCAGTTCCCGAGAGATAATTTGCAAAACAAGGCTCTTATCAGCACCGGGTTACAACTTTGTGATTTATAAGTGGCCCGATGAGATCAGGCCCAAACATCCCTGGTTGGTAAACAGGGGCTGCTGAGTTAAGAAAGGCTCACAAACCCAACTCCAGCCTGAAGTTCACACGGTCAGAGGATGGTTTGGGTTGGAAGGGATCTCAGTGATAATCCGGTCACACCCGCTGTCACAGCCAGGGACACCTCCCACTGTCCCAGAGTGCTCCAACCTGGCCTTGGACACTTCCAGGGATGGGGCACCAAAGCCTTTGGGACCACATTTGTTTAGCAAAGCGTGAGGAGTTCAGGACTAAAAGCAAAAGGGAAGTTGCCACAAAATGAACCCTGTGCAAGCACCTGTCCCCCCCAAAAATCTACCAGATTTTGGGCAATTTGCATCTTATCACTCACTCCAACCCATCAGTGACCACACACCCTCAAGTGCACAGTGACACTCACCCATCTCATCCGAGCAGGAAGTTTCCTGCGTCGAAGTCGCCTCAAAACACCCCAACCCATCAGTCTGGTTTGATATCCCTGATGTCCCCCCAACGTGGCCCAGGAGGGAGAGCTCACACTGAAACGCTGCACTGTGCTGCCGCCTCAGCAGAGTCGGGGCCTCGATATTCCTGAAGTGCAGTCAAGGCTTTCTAACCAAAATCCATGACATTGATAAATTGATTATAAAACCGGGAACGAACGGTTAGCACAGGAAGCAGCGGGGGGGTGAACAGCACATTGCAACAAGCTTTGTTTCCAGGCCGGCACAGGTGATGCAGGGAGGTGAGAAGAACAGAAATGCAGTTTATGCGATGAAAAATTGAAATAAGAAGTCCCGCGACCGAGAAACCAAAGCGCAGCTAAAAATGGTTTGCCCTCACACACACAGTCACGTTCCGGGCTTTCCAGGCCTCAGGGGTTTCCCCCTCTGGTTTTTTTGGAGCTGTGAAGAACAGCTCCTGATGACAGTTTGCCCCCCAGGCCACACTGCTAGGAAAATCCTTTCTCAATGCCAGATATTCTTGGAAACTACTTTAGGGGCAATTCCTGTTGCTCCCTTTTGTGGTGGGACGCTTTCCTCACACAGAGAGATGGCTCGTTCAGCTCTGCCCTGCTGACGCCAGCCTGTAATTCAGATTAGAACACAGCACCAGCATCCTGTTCACTGAGGGGTTTGGCACGTCTGGAACTCCTACAGGAGCTCCGGGACTCAAAGACATCAATGTACAAAATTTAACTGGCAAGTAGAAACCCAAGGAAGTCAGCACCCAGACCAAAAGCTCGTCAGGGTGGTGACCAGAGACCCAGCTCAGCTCTGCATGAACAGCCTGTTTCGAGGGAAAACCCCAAACCACCCCCAAAGGGTTGGAAGAACTGACTGTACATCACCTTGAGAACGTTTTCTCTTACTAAATGAGTGCCTTCTATAAATGCAAATTGCTCCACACTCCGGTGCTGGCGCTGAACAAAACCGAGAGGCGGCGCCCGGAGCAGAGTTCTACACACTGACCCCGAGAATTCCAAGGAAACACGGAGATACAGGGGTTGTACAATCACTTTCACGTGCCTACAGAGCCCTCTCAGCTTTGCTACATCATTAAAACCGACAGATTTGGCCACTGCACAGAGCAAGACTTTGTCCGGAGCTGCAGCAGCTGCAGCGTGTGGGAGGGATGGGATAATCATAAAAAAAAGGCATTGTTTCCTTAAAAGATAAATTAATAAATAAATAAAACACGACGAAACCTGCCTGGGTTTCCCAGAAGAAACCTTGCCCTGCTCTCTCAAGTGTGTGAGTTCCCCAGCACGGCAGATCAGAGCTGGCTCCGTGTTTACCTTGGACAGCTCAGCCCGGCCCGGGGTTGCACAAGAACAGGGATCCTTTTGTGCCCCGTGGGTCCCTCACCTCTGCCTTCCCCTGCCCGAGCTCCTGCCATCCTTTCAAAGAATCAAGACACTGCACATTCCACCTCCAGCACCTTCGGTGTTCGGTGATGCCCAAGGCCGGTGGTTGTGGCTCGTGGAGCGTCTCTGGTGGTTTGGAAACAACTGGTTTGGTTGTGGGTCTTTGCTGTCGACAGGATGTCAACACAGGACAAGAGGGAACGGCCTCAAATTGTGCCAGGGGAGGTCCAGGTTGAAAATCAGGAGGATTTCCTCATGGAAGGGGTGGTCAGGGAGGTTTGGAGTCCCCAGCCCTGGAGGTGTCCAAGGAACCCCTGGCCGTGGCACTCCGTGCTCGGGGCTGGGGGACAAGGTGGGAATGGGGCACGGGGTGGACTCCGCGATCCTGGAGGGCTTTTCCAACCTCTGGGATTCTGGGATTCACCAGAGCCATCAGGGGATGGTCACAGACAAAGCTTAACCCACCTATTTCTTGGTCTGGAAACGTGCAGGATCCAAACCCCGCACCTGGGAAAGTTAAAACCCACCAGCTGGAGCTTGACAAATTACCATCTCTGATTTGAGAGAAACTCACTCTTAACTTGAACCTCCAACTGCAAGATCAACCTCCGTGCTAGGAAGGCTCAGCCCTGATTTTGATGCATTTCTTTAATATCCCTCAGACATTCAAAAACCACCATTGCATCGCCAGGCATTTTCCTTTTTTATCAAATTATTTAATAAAAACCCCGCTGGAGACATTAGGAAGCACCGTGGCTCTGTATCATCATCATCATCATCATCATTAGTGTTCCTCATTTTTAAAAGCAGATTAGCATTCCTGATTTAACTAAGCTGTTAAATACTGTTTTGCATATTATCTACATCTAAGGATGAGCTGGGGATGTACAAAGAGATATTTTGATCTCTTCCCCAGCCAGCAGGAACAAGTCAGTGAGTAACTGTCTCATCTGTAAGTACAAATTTCACTGCAGGGGGGCACGTGTGTGTTTTACACACACACACAGACACAAAACTGCAGCGTTTTACTACATTTTTATTTAATTCCCCTTCAGTCAAATGGCCACCTTTGCCACTACAACACACCCCACTTGGGAAAATCCAGCTAAAACGGGATTCTATATTAAAACACCGACTTTTTACCTCATGTAGGTTCCAGGAACTCACAAAAAACTCAGCCACCTGCAACTTTAGATAACACCTAAAGACACACAAGCAAACATTTCTGCCCCGTGTTTCCAAACATCACCATTAATTTGATTTTAATTCCCTGTTTTCATTCCAGGGCAGGTGGGGCTGGGACACAGCACCTACTGGGCAGCTTTTTGGAGTTTGGGGGGGGTGAGGGGGGTCTTTTTTTTTTCCAAGGTAAGACTGCAAGGCCCATCAGAGGGAGCTCAAACACAGCTCCCACTGAAAGGCCTCAAAATTAAGTGACTTTAACCATGGATTAAAAAAAAAACAACAAGCCGACCCTGAAAAGCTGTGAAAAATCACCAACTGAACGAGAACCACCCTTAAAATGCACGTCACAAAACGCCTTGAAAAATCTTACGGTTTTTAGCATTTCAAGAGCCACATATCGAAGAGCTCAAGCGTTCTCTTCGTTAGCTGCACGTTAATGTTTTGTTAATTACAATTTTAAAGGGCAGCAACAGCCCCGTGTGAGTAAATAGATGCATCAAGCACCGCTGGGGCTGAGTTACACCGGGAACTGGGAGTAAACAAGCCCAGAAATCGGTCCTGAAATTCCAAGCTTCACATTAAAAAAAAAAATTAAAAAAAAATGAAAAAGCAAGGAGCAGAACCACAAACAAAATACAGGAGTCAGTGTCACATAATAAAAAAGAAATCACTCCCCCTCTCCTCTTCTCACCCACTTTGTTACTATGGGACTGGCAGAAAGCTCTGGATTATAAACACCAAGGTCCCACTCACAAGACAATTAAGCAGCTCCAGAGCTTCCATCGACCACCCACCTCCGCGCTCTGCGCAAGGTCTGCGCCTCCCAGGGAGGCTCAAATGCCAAAAATCCACCGTGCCAGCTGAAAAACAGGACTTTGGTGCTCCAGAGAACAGGGGCACCCTTTGGAAACCAGAGCTGTTCCTTTTTCAAAGGGATCCTTAGTTATTTTGCCCCCCCCTACCCCGAGTGAGCGGCGAGGGCAATAAAGGAGCAGTTAAATCGCGCTCCGGTTCGTCCTGGGCAAGGGAGGTGGATCACAACTTACAAATCCCACAAGCAATCAAGAGTAGAAACAGGGAGAAGATGACCATGACAGAGAGGAAGCTCAGAAACAGCGTGTGCAGGCACAAGAGATGAAGGAACAGTGAATTTCTGCCTCTGCTCCAACCAGTAACCAACAATAAACCAGACAAGATGGTAAACACTGCAAAGAGACAATTACTAATAATGAAAAGGCAGCAGAGATTTTGGGCCACTTCCACCAACTGAGTAAGGCGTTTTCAAACTGACAGCAAAGTGCTGGTTGCCAAATGAAAATGAGAGCAAACAGCAAAGTTGTGCTTAACCCCTTTCTGCTTTTAGGCTGCATTTTAAACCCAGATGAAATCATGGAATTTAGGAGAAAAAGCCTACAAAGGAGACATTTTACTCGGCTCTTTTGGTCAGTGTTTCCATCACTTCAGTACCCAGAATCCTCAGAAAAGTTATTCATCTTGGGTCCTTTCCTCAAAACCAGGTTCCTGAAAGCATGACGGGTTTCCATGCACAAAACCCAGGTTAGGAGCACCCCGGTTTGGGAGGAACTGAACTGGGATTCTGAGTTGTCTTGCAGAAGGTGAATGCTAAATGTGTGAGTTAACTGAAGGACAACCAAGAACTCTCTGAGGAACAGCCCCGGAGGGGCAGCAAGGACTGACCACTAAAGGTGAAATCCCGGGATACCGAGCCAGGCAGGTGTGCAGAGCTGTGAGAATCAGGACGACTCCAGGCACCGCAAACATCTCCAAATTATCCTCACTCTGCTCCCAGCTAACTCCAACAGAACTCCAAGAGCATCCTCTGGGAAACACCAACATCCAGGCGAGTGTGAGCTCTGGCCTCACACCTTCCCAAGGCAGGAGCTGACAGGGGCAGGTGCTTTTCCTTTACACCCAACCAGCAGCAGAACCAATTCAGAACAAATATTTACCCTCTCCTGAGACGGGAGGGATAAAAGGAAAACATTCTACTGCAAACCCAGCCGTGCGTTCGCGCGTCCCTGCAAAGCTCCAGCCGCCAAACAGGGCCGTGAATTTTCTTTACCAACGGTTAAAAGCCGAAAATGTTGTTGACGCGAGCAGGTGAGACAAGAGCGGGCACGGAAGGGCCCTGACAGCCCAGAAATCCGCACCAGAAGAGGCGTCCTGTGCCCGGGAAAGCGCATTCGTTACGCCGGCGATTGCTGCTTGATGGGCTTTTGCGGAGGCATCACAAGCCCGGGGAGGGTTTGGAAGGGCAGCAATCTGCACCTACGACGAGCCGAGTGGAAGGGGAGCGAAGAGGAGCGGCACCGAGCCCCACACGGCCGAGGGGGGGGGGATGCTCCGAGGGGCGCGGGGTGCAGGGCTGGGACCCCCCCCCAGCTCAGCCCGGTGAGGAACCCGGAGCCCACCTCGGCCTGCGGTGAAGGCACCAGGACACCTGCCCGGCCCCAGGACCCCCCTCAGACCCTCGGGGAAGGAATTGAGCTCCCCCTCAGCGCCGGGGCCTGTCCTGAGGTGACACACCAGGACCCTCCTCAGCCCTGGGCCTGTCCTGAGGTGATGAAACCGGGACTCCCCCTCATCCCGCGGCGAAGGAAGCGGGACCCCCTCCCCGCGGCCTCATCCCCCTCGCAGGGTTCCCCCCCTCGCCGCGGCCCAGCCGGGCCCGCTCCGCGATGCCGCGACCCTCCGGCCTGGGGTGGGAGGGAGAGACACCGGAGGGCCTCCCCCCGCGGCAGGTGCCGGGCTCCGGAGGATGCTGCGGGCGCGGCGGCCGGGCCCGGTGCGGCCGAACCGGGATGGAGGAGGCCGAGGGGGATGGAGGGGGCTGTGTGTGTGAGGGGGGGTCTCACCGTGAGGGGGGGGGGGGCTGAAGGGGGGTCGTCCCCCCCACACGGGCCCCCCGCGCCCCC
>JAWMRA010000079.1:1265393-1276062 GCA_035584735.1 Pseudotriccus pelzelni | reverse complement strand
TATCCTCCAAAATAACCCCAAATCCCCTTAAACCTCTCCTAAAGCCTCCCCCAAACTCCCCACGACCCCCCTAAAACTCCCTTCAACACCCCTCAGACCCCTCCAACACCCCAAAACCCCCTTGAGCCCACCCAAACTCTGCAAAACTCCCCCCAAACCTTCTTATCATCCCCCAAAACCCCTCCCCGAGCCTTCCAGACGTGTTAGGGAAGAGTTTGTCGGAGTTGAGACTCGGGAGCAAACCGAGAGCCCACCGGATGGTGCATCCACAGCCGCTTTTGCTGCCAAAAAACCACCTCCCTGAGCAACCTGTGGCTGCTGGGCCGGGGCAGGAGGGTGGAAAAGGAGAGCCTGTGGTTACTTATCCCTTGTTTTTCCATCCTCCAGCTCCTCGGGGATGGCTCTGGCATTGAGAGGGGACCTGGCCATGCCGTGTTTCCCCTCCCAAGGTTTGGGGGGGGGGAAGGTGTGAGGCTGAAGGGCTCGCACCAGGCAGGCGGCACAGGCAGCCGCAGACGAGCTGAGCGGTTTGTATTTGTTTCTCTGCCGGCAGACGGGAGGATTTCGATCTCTCGCGCTGCCCACTTCACGTTCCCGTTGTCCTGGGACAGGAATATCCCGTGAGGTCCACAGAGCCCCCCCCAGCGCTGTTTTGAACTGAGCTCCGAGCTGTGCCTCCAGCAGGGAAACATCCTCCTGTTCTCCTGGGAATTGGGGATGATTTCTCTCACTTCAGGCCAATTAAAGCACCTGAACCCCCCCCCCAGCCCAGGCGAACCCACTCACACACAGGGCTGGTTCTGCTCCCTTGTTTTCCTCCCTCCCTTTACCGTTCCCTGCGAATCCTGAAGTCACACAGGGCAAGAAAGCACCGAGTGCTGAGAGAAATTCCTTCCCATTTCCACAACTCCCGTCCTCTGCTGCTCCCAAATCCTTCGGCAGCCGCGCAGAGGGTTCTGTTCCACGGTTATTCTTCCCAGAATCGGGGCTTGGCCCCCTGCCATGGCGATGTAAGGAGAATTCCCGGGATGCCGAGGTGCTGGGGAGAACTCCCCGGACGCAGCAGCCGCTTTGTGCCTTCCCGGAGATGAACACTGGGATGGGAGGCAGAGCTCTCCCCGTGGGAATACTCAGAGTCAGCGCTGAAAGGAAGGATGGAATGCCCATTCCGGGACACAGGGGAACGGCTTCCCACTGCCAGAGGGGAGGGTGAGGCGGGATATCGGGGTGGAATTCCTCCCTGGGAGGGTGGGGAGGCCCTGGCACAGGTTGCCCCGTCCCTGGAAGTGTCCAAGGCCAGGTTGGAGCACCCTGGGATAGACGGAGCCGGTTCCCCTCTGGCCCCACAACCCCTCGGTGTCGTTCCCACCCCACACGAACAAGGTGTGCTGATGCCGCCCAGGTTGCACCTCGGGGAGGAGACGAGGGTGACAAACTTTTTCTGCCAGCAAACCTCCAGGCTCTGCAGGGGCCTCTTGGAGAGCAGCAGAGCCAGAGTCACCCACCGGGGCTCTAATTGCTGTCCTGGAAAAGCCTCGGAAGGAAGGGAACAACTTGTTTTTCCCCGTGAAAAAGGGGAGGTTCTTCCCTGCTGGAGAGCTGGCCCGGGGTCAGCTTTGATGGTCACTCATGGGACAGCATTTCTAGGTTAATCCTACCACAAAAAAAAAAAAACCCACACACAGGGAAAGAGCATGGAAATCATGGAATCCCAGAATCCAAAAAAAAAAACCGGGTTTGGGTTGGAAGGACCTTAAAGGTCACCCAGTGCCCTGGGCAGGGGCACCTCCCGCTCCTCCAGGTTGCTCCTTTCACCCAAGCTGGGCTCGGACACCTCCAGGGATGGGGCAGCCAGAGCTTCTCTGGGCCTTCCTCCCTCCCTGGCGAACACCAAGCACACACTTCTGGCAGCAGGAACTTCTTTCCTCACCTTCGAACCCCCTCTGGGAGCGTGAAAAATTACACAGCCGGGGGCACCTCGGGGCAAGCTCCTCCCTCCCAAACCTCGCTGAAACCCAAACATTCCTTCTAAATCCAGCTGTAAAACCCCTACCCCGTAGCTGGTTTTTTTCCCCGAAGCGCTGTGACTGGCAGCCATCGAGGACGCTCAGGGATAAATTCTGCCCCCGGCTGCTCCAGGGTTAACGTGGTGCAGCTCCAGCGGCTCCCGAGCTCGGGGGAGCCGGCGCAGCCTGGCCGGCAGCCCGCACAAACAACCGAAAAAGTAAAGATTTTCGTTTTTTAAGAAGCCGTGTAAACCAGTTCTAGCTAATTACAGGGGCCTGGGTGTGAAACAGCAACTGCAAAGCCTCAGGGACCGAGCCAAGCAGCTTTGATTTCTCTCTACAGCTTAGAAAACCTTCTGGAAACTTGTGCTCCGACAGCTTTTCTACTTTCACAGAATCCCAGGATGGTTTGGGTGGGAAGGGACCTTAAAGCTCATCCAGTGCCACGGGCAGGGACACCTCCCACTATCCCAGGTTGCTCCAACCTGGCCTTGGACACTTCCAGGGATGGGACACCCTCCACTTGCACAGCTGAACCAGCAGCTGTTTCCCAGCAGAAAGCTCATTTCGTGTTGGTTTTGTGGAATATTCAGTGTTGGAGCAGCTGAAACTGTACCTGCCCCCCCCACACCAACTTCAAGAGTGCTCCCTGAGAGTCCCTGGAGCCGAAATACTGAGCTGAAAAGTGCCAAGAGCGTGTTCCTGAAGTTCAGGTGCTCGGGTTGGAATGAGAAACACGAGTCCTGGAGGCTGTGGGATGATCCCGTGCCTACTGACCATTCAAACGCAGAGTGCAGTCGAAGCTGTCCCTCTGTAAAAAAACAAAACCACCCTCAAAGGGGAGATATTTGCGTGATATTTATGTGATCCCGGGTGAAATTCAGGAGAGCTGAGCCCTCCTTGGAAGGCAAGACCAGCCAGCTCCGCTCCCTCTGTCTCCTGACATGCCAACACAACCCAGACTGTGAATTTATCCAGCCACATCCACTTTTCCTGCTCCTCCAGCCACGAGTGATGAAATCCCATTCACTTATGCGAGCAACTGGAAGATTTATTGTAAATAAAGTTCTGCACATTACACAACTGGCTAAAAATCATAATTAGAGCTGCGCTGGGGAACATGTTTTATTTATCCTGACAGCAGTCTGGCTCCAATAACCCTTCCCTGATGGATGTCCCGAAAAGTTTGCGGAGTTTCAGCAACTCCAGACCTTATCAGAGACATGGAAGTGGGAAGGCCTGGCAGGGTTTGATGTGGCTTCTCGAGGTCCCTCACAGCCGTGTTTCCACGGCAGCAGCTTTAAATCAGCCCCGGGAGCTGCTGTGGGAGCGTCTTCGCTCTGCGGGAACCAAAGGCAGGGAAGTTTTCCACTGCTGTTACGGCTTCCAGGGCTGCAGCACGAGAGCTGGGCCGTGTCTGGGTGAATTAGCCGGGTTCTAGGATAGGGAGAAGTGACAGTGGGATCGGGAGCCGACAGACCCTCTGGAAAAGGGTCAGTGACACCATTAATAGGATGCAGACATTCCCGATCTCGAGCCGCTCTGCACCCTGCCAAGAGTTCCAGCGCTTCCTTTCGAGTTTGAAGCCCCATTTCAGGCCCATAAAACATCAGAGAAGACAGGAGTTATTATCCCAGCCCCGACAGGAGTCCCCCGGGGGGGGACACAGCTTTGACTGCTCCCCGTCTGCTCCAGGGCATTTCCAAACGTACCAAATCAGCTTCACCCCCAGAACGTTTTATTGCTGCTCTGAGACCCATAAACGGCTCCGAGTGCAGTCGAACATTTATCTGGCTTTGCTCAGGAAAAGAGGAGCCCAGTCCACTTGCTCTCCGAGTGGGGCATCCTGGGAAGTGTTTTCTCCCATCACGTGGGACGACCCTCCCCGAGCAGTCAAGCTGTTGGATGAGCAAAAGAATCAAACCCATTTATTGCCAGAGGACCAGAGAGAGGCTCCACCCTTCACGGGGGGTCAACCCCAAATTCATTACCCCAAACGTTTATTGCCCACAAATATTTCAGTCCCTGCTAAATTTAGACCGGCCGGAGTATTTCTGGCTGGCTTGATGAAAAACAGTTATTTACGTTGCTATAAAAAGAACCCAAAGATTTTCCAGATCCTTTCCCAGCTCCTCCTCCCCCAGTGCCAGGGAGCGGGGATGTGAATCCCGGGCTAGTTTGGCTTCGTGGCAGGCAAGTGTGTGCATACTGAACACACTCGCAGGAGGGCTTGGTGTGTCCCTCCCACTGCAGAGCCACAGGAACGGACACCCAGCTCACATTTATTTTTGCAGGTTTGACCTTAAAAGTGAGGCCAAACACGCTTTTCTGTGCTTTTTTCCCAAGGATTCTTCTCTTCCCCCCTTTGCCCCCAAGGCACACACACGGACCTGGGCAGCTTGAAGTGAGGGATAAAGCTCTGTTCCCTCGGGAAGAGAGGCCAAGGATGAGTCCATCGCGCGGTTCGAGCTGCAGCTCCCGGGAAGCACCTCCCGAAAAACCCAGGGATGAGAGAACACCCAAAGCACCAACTGCTGCCACAGGAATCCTCTCGGTGGGAACACCCAAATAAAATAGGGGAGAGTGTTTAAGTGCTGTAGAATCACGGAATGCTGGAATGGTACAGGATGGAAGGGACCTTAAAGCTCACCCAGTTCCATCCCAGGGGCACCTCCCACTATCCCAGGTTGCTCCAACCTGGCCTTGGACACTTCCAGGGATGAAGCAGCCACAGCTTCTCTGGGCAACCTGTGCCAGGGCCTCCCCACCCTCCCAGGGAAGGATTTTGTCATAAAATCCAATCCAACCCCCTCGCTCTCAGGATGAAGCCGTTGCAGGAAGGCAAAGGTGACAGAACAACACGCCCCTAAGAGGATTCAGTTTGTTCTGGAAATAGGAGAGCGAGGAACAGTTGCACTTGTAACCCAGCTGAGAAAGTATCATTTTTATAAACACAGGGAAACACTGAAAAGTAAAACCCATTATTTTGTAACTCTGAAGCTTGACTCGAGGTCCCCTTCACCCTCCCAGGACCTGCTTGTCTCTGCCAAGCCCTTCCCCGTGTTTCTGGCAGGACCAAACGAGCAAAGGAGTCAATGAACTGCCTGAGAGCCCCAGTGCCCACTGACTCCAGCCACAGCAAGGACTTTTCGTCAGTTTATTATTGGCAAACCAGCAAACAGAGGGGAACAGAGGAAATGATGCATCCCTCGACCTGAAACCCGGAGTGCGGCGTTTCCCCGCGCCCGCCCCGCGTCCCACCCGGGGCTGCCCCGGCTCCAGCACTCCGGAAAAATCTCTTCCAGAGGCTCCCAGGTGTGGAGCTCACGCTTTACACACACCTCTCAATGACTCACCAGCAAACCAGACGTTACACGCTGCCACCGAAAGGTTACAGCCTGGGATTTATTTCCCAGCAGAAAGGAGCCTGCCTGCATCCAACTCAAATTGTGACACAGATACGAAACAAAGCCCTTGAAACAGAACTCCTGACGAGAGGAGAACCTCTCAATTCATTAATCAAACTAAAGAGGAAAGATGGCTTGGAGGAGAGGGAAGTTCGGGGAGTAACAGTCCTTTGCAAAGACGACTGGAGTCATCTTAAAACGAACCTCTCGAATTTAAAACCCCACCACAACAACAAGGCCCTGCTCGTCCCGGAATTCCATCACTTTATCAGGCCAAGTATCTTATTTCCAGGGCAAGGAAGAAAACCTTCAAGCTGATGACCGAGTAGCACCCACCTCCTTCACCGCAGGAAGAGTCTGGATGAGGGTGTGTAGGTGAGACCAGGAGGGTGGAGGTCCTGACCCCACACACTGCAGGAGCTCTTGGCCTCGTGGGTCAGCCCAGCTGGGCGACTGCAGAGCTCTTATTGCCAGGGAAGCCAAGGTTTTGGCAGTTATAAAACCAAATAATCATGCCGGTTTACATGTAATGGAGCTTTCAGCCATGGCTTTAGTGCTGCAAACTCTGCACGCCCCGGTGAGGGGAGAATTTCTGGAGCAGAGCGTCTGGAGGGGGGGCGAGGAATCGCAGTGAGATCCAAGCAACGAAGACCAGAGGTGTGCAGGGCTAAGAATTCCCTTTTTCAGGCAGGAAGAACAGGGAAAGTCACCTCTGACAAACGGGAATATGCTTCCACAGTCCAAAAGCACCCGAGCTCTTGTAGCTCCCACCGTGCCTTTATTGCTTCTGGAGGTCAGTGCGTTACACAGGTTTTGGTTAGTTGGTTGTGTTTTTTTTTTGTCTGCTAAAAAACACCAGAGTGATACACCATGATTTGTTTGTTTGTTCGTTTGTTTTTTTTAGGAGCTGTTAATAAATAAAAAACACCCCACCTGATCTGTTTGAAACAGACCCCAGTGCTGAGTTACCGCTGAGCTGCCACCGTTCGCGGCGCGGAACGCCGCCAAAAATACAAAAAGTTGGCAAAACGCACCCCCACTTCCCCCTCCGCCCCAAGTGAAAAAAAAACAACCACCCAGCCAGAGGGGAGAGGGAAGAGCCTTTCCCAGCTGTAACATCTGCTGGCTCTGCCTGGCTGACAAAGTGCTGCTGCCGGGCTGCTCCTGCCAGGAGGAGGGACTTCAGCGGGGAGGGAACCCGAGCTGGTTTTCTCCCTCCCTCTCCCCCAGGAACGCAGCTCTGGCGGGCAGCGAAGGGCGCCCGGGGACACCCCCGGGGTCACCTCTGGCTCGGCACCTGGGGCAGGATGACGGGAGCGCAGGCGATGCCGGCGAAGGACTCCGGGAAGTGCAAGTCCCTCTCCCACTCGTCAGTCTCGGTGTTGTAGACCTGCACGATGCTGGTGACGTTGTTGAGGTGCCAGTTGTACCCTCCCACGACGTAGATCTTCTTCTCCAGCAGGCAGCAGCCGGCCTCCGACTGCCCGGCCCGCATGGGGCTCACCGTGGTCCACTGGTCGGTCTCGGGCACGTAATACTCCACGGCCAGCACGTCGAAGCACCGGTCCACGTGGTCCATGCGCCCGCCCAGGGCGTAGATCCGGCCGCTGGCGCTGACCATGGCGTGCAGCACCCGCGGCTCGTTCATGGGCGTCTTGAACTCCCACTGATCCGCCGCGGGGTCGTAGCAGTGCAGGGCCTTCTTGTCCTCCACGGAGATGCCGTACCCCCCCGAGATGTACAGCCTGTCTCCCACCGTGGCCCCGGCGTGGCCCCACGTCCTGCGCTTCAGGGAGCACACGTAGGTCCACTCGTTGTCCTTGGGGCAGTACTTCTCCACCGAGGCCAGGCTGCCCGAGCGGTTCCTGCCGCCCGTGGCGTACACCATGCCGCGCAGGACGTTGAGCTGGAACTGGATCCTGCTCTCCTGCATGGCCTGGATGCGCAGCCACTGGTTGAGGTGCGGGTCGTAGCGGTAGGAGACGTCCACGGCGCCCTCCCCGCTGCGGTACTGCAGCTGCTGCCCGCCCACGATGTAGACGAAGTTGTCCAGCACGGCCACGCAGGAGTGGCTGCTGCCCACCTCCATCTCGGTGAGCTCCTTGAACTGGCGGCCGCCCGGGTCGGGCAGGCAGTAGACCTTGCAGCTGACGGTGCGGTCGTTGTCCGTGTAGGGCGTCCCGCCGAAGGTGACGAGGGACAGCACGTCCGAGCGGATGGCCGTGCGCGGCGACTGCATCTCGTGCTGCCGGAACGGCAGGATCTGGTAGTTGAAGGCCTCCAGCAGGTACCGGCGGCACAGGACGTCCTCCACCATGATGTCCAGGGTCTGCACGCTGTCCACCAGCTCCGAGGACTTCATGAGGGGGAAGCGGATGTGGCACAGGACCTGGCTGGCGCTGGCGCGGCGCGCGGGGTCGTACTGCAGCCAGCGCACGGCGGCGCGGAACAGGTCGATCTCGCTGCAGCTCTTCAGCTTGTTGCTCTGCAGGAAGAACACCAGGCGCTCCAGGGGCAGGTGGAGGAAATCCTCCTCCTCGGAGATCTGCAGGAAGTGCCTGAAAGTGAAGGCGTCCACGGATTCCTTGAGGGAGGAGAGGCTGAAGGTGGTGGCCATCTGCCCGATGTTGAGGCACGTCTCCACGCTCATGGCGGACTTCAGGAATTCCTCGCAGAGCTCCACGACAGGCACCATCTGGAGGAAGACGGCGGCTCCCAGCACATCCTGGATGCAGTCGAGATCAAGAGTCACCTCGGCGCTGTACGCAAAGTCTATGATGTGCTTCAGGCCCTTCGCAGACACACCTTTCAGCTCGATCACATCCTGGCTGGCCTCTCTCATCCCGCCTGTGAACATGGCCCTGCAGGTCAAGAACACAAAGACAAAAATCCCCCCCTCTTGAATAAAGGATGTATCACTTCAGGGTTTTGTTTTGGTTTGTTTTATTTAACGTACTGGTTCTTTCAGGGAGGATGAGGAAGGGGCGGAGGGGGGGAATAAATCAAGGCTAAAACTCTACAAGCCAGGAGAAATCAGAGTGCAGTGACTTCTACAAGGCTTACAGTGCACTGAGGAGGGTTCAGCAATCAGAGAAGTTTCTCAATCCCACTGGCAGCAGGAGGAAGAGCAGAGCACAGGACAGAGAGGCAGAGCTGCCAGAGCAGGACAGGAATGAGCACCATGAACCCATGACATTCAACAACGGAGGATCTGCACCAGCAGACGCTGGGAGCGGGTTTAGGTCCGCAGGATTTGTGAGCACCAGGAAGACACCTGTGTCAGGAGCTCAGCGACTCCTGGCAGCAAGGCCTTCAGGCCTGTTATCCCTCTGTGTCCCAGGGAAGGAGGAAATGGGTTAAACGCTGCAGGTGCAAAGCGTCTTCTGAGCAGCTCTGCTCACCCAGCAGAGCCTCCCCTCCAAGGTTCCTTCCCCACCACCTTGAAAAGGAGGAGCTGCAGCCCCTCCGGCAACAGGGGGGGCTGACAGGGAATCACACACAGCCAGGGAGAAAAGAGCTTTAGTTACAGCACAGCTGCAAGAACACGGCTTGACCAGGCCACCGCAGAGACCAGGCCCTGGATCACCTCCTTGGGAGGCTTCGGAATTCCACAGGAAGCACATTCCACGCCTAGGACTGAGCCCACACCTCCCTGAACCCACCCCGGCAGAGCTGCAGCTCCCTGTGCCAGGGTGGGGCTGGGGGTGTAGCTGCACATCAGGGGGGTGTTTCGGCCATTTACATCCCACGTCAGCGGGTTTTGTTACGTGCGGGGGGCTCGGGGACAAAGGTTTGCACCCCGGAGTATCCGACAAGAGGATATTTGGGAAGGAGCTGGGACATGGGGTGTCCCCGGTCCTGCTGCTGCACACACGGCCCAGCGAGGCCACGTCCTGCAAAAGACCTTAAAGATGCACATTCTGGACTGGTTTTTCCACCTTTTTCCTCTGGAAAGGTAAATCCGTGCTGTCGTCAGAGCTGCCTCGGGAGCTGCACCGGCTCCAAGGTGCAAGTCAGGCAGAAAAAATGCTGAACAGACCCTGCATCAACACAGGAATAAAGGAATATCTTGGGAGTGGTGTCAGAAGACGGGAGTTCCAAGTTTCCCGTCCAAACCAGGCTGGAAAACCTGCCCCCGTCCAGCATAAACCCGAGAAATCCGAAATGACCTAAATAAGGAAAATATCTGCACATGAAATCAGCTTTTCTGCGGCCGAGTGACCAGGAATCCTGCTCCCAATTATCTGTCTGTGCCGGCAGATGAGAGCATTCCGCTCAAATCCCTCCGTCTCCCACGTCCCAGCCCCTGATCCCCTCGCCCCGGAGGACACGCGGACACGTGCGCCGTTGTTGCCATGCTGAAGACAAAAACCGTCGACCGGAATGCAATTCCCTCGAAAAGCGTTACGGTTCTAAAGTGCTGGTTACATAAATGCCTCGATTTCGCTCTTCCTTCCCTCCCCCCCCCCTCACCAACCCCCCTTCCTGCAGAAGAGAGAGAGTTTTCAAAAGCTGGATTATTGTTCCCCGGGACAACCTTCCTCAGCGCGGCGGAAATCACACCAAGAAACCTACTCGGCAGTTGTGGTTTGGAGTGGGAACACCTTGGCAGCGGCCCTGCAGCCAGCAGTGAGGGATAAAACTGTGCCAGTGGCATCTGGGGAGGGGGGAACAGCAGCTCCGGGGTTCACCGTGGGCCTGGGGAGAACAATGAGCTTGGAAGGTTCATGTGGCCAAAGGGAGACTGGAGGGAACTGCCCAGAAAAGGGGTGTGAACACAAGACAGACACCATCAGAGGAGCTGAGGAGATGGACAAATGGATACCAGAGAGATGCCGAGGGACAGGGAAGTCTCTTGTTCTTGTTTAACTGCTCAGCAAACCAGTCTGGAAGGTTCCTACAGGTCACGGGGCTGCAAACCCCGTTGAACAGCCCTTGTCCACCCCTCCTGCGGTCTGGAACAACACCCAGCTCGAGCCTTCCAGGGTTCTGAGCCTTCCCCACCCCCAGTGCCTCCAGCAGGTCCCGCACTTCACCCTGCTCCTCGTGCTGCCCAAAAAGGTCCCCGATCCCAAGTCATTCCGAGTCAGAGAGACATTACAAAAGAGCCTGAGAGAGAGAGAGTTGTGTGAGGAGGGGCTGAGGGAGCTGGGGGAGCTCAGCCTGGAGAGAAGGAGGCTCAGGGGGGACCTTCTGGCTCTGCAACTCCCTGACAGGAGGGGGGAGCCAAGAGAGGGTCGGGCTCTGCTCCCAGGG
>JAWMRA010000079.1:1252433-1263291 GCA_035584735.1 Pseudotriccus pelzelni | reverse complement strand
CTTCCTTGGACACCTCCAGGGCTGGGGACTCCAAACCTCCCTGGGCAGCCCCTGCCAAGGCCTGACCACCCTTTCCACGTAGAAATTCCTCCTGATGTCCAACCCGACCCTCCCCTGGCACAGCCTGAGGCCGTTCCCTCTTGTCCTGTTGCTCCCTGGGAGCAGAGCCCGACCCTCTCTTGGCTCCCCCCTCCTGTCAGGGAGTTGCAGAGCCAGAAGGTCCCCCCTGATCCCCCCCTTTCCTCCAGGCTGAGCCCCCCCAGCTCCCTCAGCTGCTCCCCATGTGATCAGCACACCCTGATCTTTAAAAGAGTTAAAACAAACGCTTTCCCTTTATTATTTTTAGGCCCTTGCAGATATTTTAAGTGCATCTATTTCTGTTCAATAAAGGGCTGCAGCCCTCTCTGTCCCAGGTGGGGCGGCAGTGGGAGCTGTGAACGTTACACCTCTGCTTCCCCTGCAGGAAAAGCCAGGCTGGGCTGGATGCTGTAAATGCCTTTCACATGTTCCCCAGATCCCAGTTAAATTGAACCCCAGAAGGTCTCTCAAAGCATGAAAAATGCATTTATAAGACTCTGGAAGGAAGATGTATTCCAAAACTACTCTGGTGACCAGGCGTGCTGACTTGTGTCATGCGGAGAAGGAACCAAGAGGGGGGTATTTCTTGTTATTTCATACCGCTGATGGGATTTTACCTCTGGCAGCAAATCCAGGAACTTTTTAGTTACCATTATTGTTTGATTTTATGGGCCATTTGATATTTATTTTTATTTCTCTTCATTATTTGTTGAGTGCACTTAGCCCCTTCCCCGAGCAGCCTGCCTTATATCTAAGGTGAATTTTACGACCAGTGTTAGCACAGCGTCTGAGCAACTCACACAACTTTAATATATTTATCCCGTGCACACGGTATATCCAGGCAGTCCTGGAATTCCTACCGTGGAGAGCGGTGCTCTGCCTGGAAAATCGCAAATCTAACTGGCCTGGGTTAAAATAAAAAAAAAAAAAAGGGAATAAACTCCAAACTATTTACATTCTTCTTCTTTCTGATCTTCATTTTACGCCATCGGGATGTATTTGAGTCATATTTTTACCGGGTTTTTTTTCCCCCTTACAAAACATGAGGTCTATCCATGTACCTTCCTCTGCAAGCCAAGCTCTTGTGTATCCCACGGCTCCCACAGCTGGGCTTTAAAATCCACGGCCAACACTGGGAGACTAATGACAAAATCATGAGCTGGCAGCGCTGCCTTTCCCTCCGACCTCTCCATCCTGCTCAGGAGAGGGAATTCCAGCACCAGCATCCACATGCTTTGGGCTGGGTGGAGGAGGCACAGAGCTGGCCACATCCAGGGTTTTTTGTTTGGTTTTGGGTTTTTTTTTTCCCCAGTTCTTGTTAGATTTCCCCCAGCCCAACAAATCCTCTGGGCTCCTTTGTTTGCCCTTGCTGGGGAGGAGGCCGTGACGCCCTCGCTCCATGGGGATGATCCCGGCTCCATCTCCCACCCGCCACGCGTGTCCCGGGGGGTGCCGTGGGCTTTCTCGGTGCCAGTGCTTCTGGCTGGTTTTATTCCCCCTGGATTTCTGCTCCACTGCTCTCTGCTAATCCCTGTGTAATCCCGGCAGGCCCGTGATCCCGGGGAGGGGTCGGGCAGGGGGGCTGGGGTGTGTCTGCTGTGCCAGGGCTGGCCCTGGGAGCTGGCCCTTCTCCCTCCCTTTCGTTCTGCCCCATGGGACACCCCGCCTGCCTCTCCCCACAGCCACGGTCAGGCTTGGAGGTGTTTTATCTCCTGGAGGTGAAACAGTCTCTGGTCAAGGTGAGCCACCCCCTCCTTCCCCCTGGGGCACCACCACTGCCAGTTGCCACCTCAGAGAATTCCACCAGTCCCGGGAACTCACAGGGATGTGCCGGAGCCCCCCAGGATGAGCTCTGTAGGCTCCCTCCCACCACCCCAGGGTGCAGACCAGCCCTGCAGGTCCCCGATTTCAGAGCCAGCCTGACACACAACCTGTCCATCTCCAGCACAACACGCCCGGTGAGCAGCGTCCCTTCCCTGCTGGGATGGAGCCAGCCTGGGCTCCCACGCCCCGGCAGCGTTACCCACCCCGTGGAGCTGCAGGGCCGTCTCATCCCGCACGGATGAGACACACACCTGCTCTGGGAATGGCCGGAACCGCCGTGAGCACAGAGCAGAGAGCGGAGCCACGTGGGGTCTGGCCTGGGGAGGGAGTCTCAGCACCTTCCTTAATGAATCGTGGTCTCCCTCCGCTCCCACGTGGATCGGGCGCACATGGGAGCCGTGTCCCGCATCAGCCGGCGGCGTTGGCCGTCCCCGGCGCCGCGGCCCCGCCGATCCCTCCACACGTGCTGCCGGCGCCCGGCACACGTGGCACCCCCGTGAATCCGGGGACGGCTCCGGCGCCGGGGGGCGAGCAGGTGCTCGGGAGAGCCCGGTTCCCATCGGCGTGGCCAAACCGCAGCCACACGGCCCAGCCCTCCCCGGCCAGCTTGGCTGCGCTCCTCACCTGGCAGGAGAACACACGGCAGCGAGAATAAACACGGCGCGGAGCGAAGCCCCTCGCGGCCCGGCGAGCGAGCTCTGCGTTCCAAGAAGTAATGAAGCCCAGGGAATGGAAAATCCATGTCACTTGGCGGGCTGGATGCGCTCCGTGCCGGCTGCCGGGAGGGCGCTCCGCTTCCGCACGGCATCGCCGCGGCCCAGCAGCTGCGCCAGGCCCGGCCGCGGCACCGCGCTGAACTCTGACATTTGAAGACGGGGGGGGGGGAAATAATTTGGCTTCATTATCCTCCCTTTCTTCCTCCCCCTCCAGCCTCCCCCCTCCCCACCCCGGGCGGTCCCTCGAGCCGGGCTGGAATGTGCGTGGTAGGGACAGAACCAATCCCATTAGCACGAGGAGATTGTTTTTCGTTTGGGTTTGCTGCTGTTGAATCACCCGTGGCTCCGCTTCTTCGGGATAGGTCCTAGAAGGGAGGACGGGGAGAGGGGACCCATGGATGTGTTTTCCCAGGTGGCCATGCCTGACACGGTGCTCCCCCAACCGATTCTGGCAGCGCCGCGGGGTTTCCATCTTTGAAGGCCACGTGAGGTTTGTGGTGGCTCCAGGATGGCACGATTTGAAGGAGCGTTTACAAAGGAGGGGGCTCAGCTCCCACGAGAGGGGTTGGGAAGGTGCTTTCCAGCTCCCCACCCTGCATCCTCATATCTCCCTGGATGAAGAGTTGTCTCCATTGGGGTCAAAGATGAATTTGCAGCTCTGGGTGGTCAGGAGATCACCAGATCCCAGCCATGTGCTGGCAGGAGCTGGGCCAGAGGCAGCAAGAGGCAGCTGGAGCTGCTAGAAAATATCCTTTCCCAGCTGAGAGAGGAGCCCAGGCTCTTCTTCCGTCATCTCCAAGAGCCCAAACCTGCTGTTTCACCGGATTCTCATGGAAGACCCTCATTCCTCCAACACGACACAAGAATAAGAGGTATCTTATCTCATCTGTGATTACTCGTGGCCCCCTGCCCTGTGGCCAGGCACGTGGATGCACGGGGTGAGCCCCTGCGTGGGCTGGAGGGTGTGACTTCACCACAGCCTGGCTTGCCCACTGCCAGTGGGGCCACACACCACGAACTTTGCTTCCCCCGTGAAAAAATAAAAGAGGGACTGAGAAGGAAAAGGCGTCGGATGGAAGAGCCCCCCCGGCTGCCTGCTGGGGGGAGTGGAACCAGCTGATTTCATGCGTCTCCTTCTTGTTCCAGGGGGGTCCCTCCTCACCTGCTCCTGGGCACAGTTTCCTGCACCCCGAGCCAGCAACAAGGAATCTGACTCCAGTTTAAAGGCCAGGGGCTTGTCCACGGTTTGCAGCTCGGCTCCCATCCCAGGAGGGGACCCTCTCGGAGCCGCTGCCCCGCGGCGGGCAGGGTTTACCAGCTGTCTGCACCAATCTCGTGCCTTTCCACCTCCCAGGACCTTCCACAGGGCTCAGCGCTGACGCCTTGGGCTGTGTATGGAAAATTCTGGAGAAAGACACCCCCTGACCTGCCAGCTGAGGGGCACTCGGTGACCTGGGCCTGGCAGTTCCTACCCCTGGGTCATCAGCTTGTGCCCACCCCAAAAAACTGCTCAGTGCTGGGCTCCGTCTCTCAGCCTTTCCCTCTTATCCTGACGGCTCCCAATGCCCCCCTGCCCACCCTGGGACCCCGAGGCACCCAGCTGCCTGCTGAGGACCCCGTGCCAGCCCCCACATGCCATTAGTGGCTGGGAAGTGCAGGCAGGCATGGCCCCCACTCTGCCTCCCACAGCCCTGGCCGCCCGGAGCATCCTCCCGCACAGGCAGCGAGAGCTGGAAACACCATCCCTCTCCATTCCATTTAGGGAAAACACCCTCCTGTGCCCATCCTGTGAGCACAGCACTGTGCCCACACTCCTCTCCCCTCCGGCGCTGCCGCACTGAGGGGGTGACATCGCACCCCCGATTTAGGGCCGGGCAGGGGACATGCTCCGGCAGCAGAGGCTGCTGGCGGGGAACCCAGCAGGCTCTGCGCGTTCCTTTTGGATCCCTGCGGAGATCCTTCTTTGGCCGTGACTCATGTGGAGCACCCCAGCATCCGCCCACAGCACCTCCACGTCCCGGGGAGAACAAGCGGCGGAGGCCAAGGCCAGCCCCGGCTCCTCGGGGGCCCCGCTCCGCTGCTGGCTCCGAGGACGGGACCCCGCTGAGCTCCCGAAGCGCCAAGACCGAGGCTGCAGCCCTCGCGTGAGCGTTCCTGCCGGGTCTGGCACGGGTAAGGGGAGCTCGGCGGCGGCACGGCCGTGCTGCTGTGCCGGGACGAGTGCCTCACCAGCGGGGGAAAGGTGGGAGCACCTGCGGGCGGGCGCGTCCCACCCGCTAGAAACGGGCGCCCGGGTGTCGAGGGGTGACTTTCGGTGGGAAAAATCCCTGATTCCCTCACTTTTCCACGTGCCTACAGCCCTCCCTGGTGCAGCATCCCGGCCTCCTCCTCCTCCGTGCGGCTGTCGGGGTGAATGAGCCCCTGCCCACCCTGCGCCCTCCCAGCACCCACTGAGCCCACCCACCCAGGGGTGCTGGTAGCGGCTCCCGCAGCATCTCCTCTTTCCACCTGAGTGTCCCTGTCCTGCAGCAGGGAGGAGCATCGCTCCACGGCCACGCCAAACAGCCCAGAAGGTACTTGCCTCCCGTTTGCCGGAGGTTTCCTCCCGGCTCGGTTTCCACGGGCAGGATGGCGGGCTGGGAACAGCCCAGTACCCTCCCACCAGCCCCGGGTTGGGGATCAAACCGGCACCCCGTGAAGTCACCGACTCACCCACGTCTGGTACAAACCTTTTATTCCCCCTCCCAGCTCAGGGCTGGGTTTGCCCTTTGGAAGCGAAGCCGGGAGGGCTCCACGGCCGCCCTTGTCCCTGGAATTTGCGTCCTGGGGACCGGGAGATCTGCCGTGGCCGGAACATCACAGACTCCACCGAGCTTCACACCGAGCCGAAAAGCAACGACGAAAAGTGTACCCCCAAAACGGACACGAGACCCCACCCCCCCCCGAAGCCCCCCCAACCCACCTCCCCTAACCCAGATATGTCGTGTGGGTGACAGTGACACGGAGCAGCACGAAACGGGCGGGGATGGGGACGAGAGGCCCCACCACGCCAGCCCCGGGGAGCGGCCGGCACACGGAGAGAGCCCAAAAACCCAAGGGGGAAGGGGGTCAGGGGTAATAAGTTAATCTGTACAGACGTGTTAAGTGACAGGGGGGACGGCGGGGCCACCTCCCAGCACAGGGGTGTCCCCGTGGGGCGCCGGGGGCTGAGGAACCACATGCCTGTGCAAATCAAACCACAAAACGATGCACGAAGTGGAGTGATGGAGAATGGGGGGCAAGTGGGAAGGTTCCTCGGCTCGCACCGGGAGGGAGGGGACCCCTCCATGCCAAGGGGCGGTGCCGGGGTGAGCTGAGGGGGTCCCTGTTGGCCAGGAGGCCCAGGGGCATGGAGACAGTCCCACAGGCTGAGCTGCTGCCAGCATCGGGCAGGAATGCTGAGCCCAGGAAGGAGCCATCCCAACAGGATGCCGAGCCCAGGGTGGAGCCGTCCCAGCAGCTCCCACCTCCTGCCCAAGCTTGAAGTCGGGGAAATGCCACCTCACCCCCTTCCTGGTCCCACCAGCAACCCGTCGGCATCGGGGCCAGCACCCCGACGGCGTCACAGAGCGAGGAGGGGAAGGAACCATCCCAGGGCCCCTCCACAGCTCCGGGAAGGGGCCGGCTGGGTCCTCGCGTGGGCACGGAGGCGGCAAGATCCGCTCCCCTCTCCGGCTGCCAACGCCAAATCCATTCGCCACGTTCCGGCTCCCCGAGGCAGTCGGCTCCGGCCGGCGGAAGGGAGTTCCCAGGGCCGGAGCCGGCGCCTTGGAGGCTCAGCCCAAGGTGGGAGGCCGGGGATGTGGCGAGCCAAAGCTCAGAAGGCTGCAGACACTCTCCATCCCCCACGGCAGCCGGCTCCCTCCTGCCCAGCGCTGGACCCATGCCCGGAGGGCTGCGGGGCCCCGGCGGCTCCGGGCGGGAGCAGACAGACCGTCCCGCTCCGAGGACGGGCTCCCTCCGGCCTCCCGGCTCTGGCAGCAACTCTCCTGGCTCTGGAGCTCTGGAAACCGGGATCCCAGCGCACAGCACATCCGTGGAGGAGGCAAGGCCGCCTGGAGCCTCCTCCACAGTGGCCATCCCCGGGGAGGCGAGCGGCACCCAGCCGGATCGTGCCTCCCGTCTGGGAGCTCGGGATGTGAGGCAGCCAGAGGGGCAGCGGAGCGGGATGGGGGACGATGCCATGGGGACGGTGACGGGGAGGTGATGGGAAGGGGTGGGAGCGCTACAGGATGGTCTTGTCCAGGTCGACTTTGAGGGGCAGCGGCCCCGCGTCCTCCCCGTGCCCGGGGCACAGGGTGACGGCGATGACGGGCGGCAACGGGAAAGCCCCAGGGCCACCCAGGTCCTCCAGGTACTCCTTGTCCCCGTTGATGCTCAGAGGCTGGAAAAGAGGCAGAGGTGACGGTGCAGCCCCGGAGCAGGGGACAGGACCCCCCCTCCACCACCACCCCCTTCTGGGAACACCACGGGCCTGGCTGGGGATGTACCACCCACCATGGACACACACGGAGAGCCCCACACGGACTGGGGGCCACCAACACAGCACAGCGACGTCTCACCCAGCCCCGGTGGGTGCTGAGGGACCCCCCCACCCCGGGCTGTGCTCCCCCCGTACCTGGGTCTTGACGTGCTGCTCGGGGGCGGTCACCAGGCTGGCACAGCTCAGCCACAGCATCACCATGATGGAGAGGAAGAGGCAGGCGGCCAGGATCCAGCGAGGGAGGCCTGAGCGCCTGTAGCACCCCACCACCCCCCACCAAAGAAAAGGGACCAGTTTATGGCAGGGCACAGGGAGGGCCGGTGGGAGCTGGGGTTGGGGGCAAAATCCGCCCCAGCACGTCCAGCAGGTCCCAGACCACTTACTTGGACATGCAGCCGAGGAAGTCGTGCTCCTGCTGCGGGGGCTCCGGGGGGTGCACCTTGGCTTTGCCCTTTGGCTCCTTCATGGGGGGCTTCTCCCCCCTCGCCCGGGGGCCTGGGAGGGCAGAGGCGATGCTGAACCCGGGCAGCCGTGTGGGGACATCCCCCAGGCTCCCCATCCCCTCGCCAGAATATGATGGGGGGGTTCCCCTCTCCCCCCGGGGACCCTCTGCCAGCTGAGGAGGCACAGAGGGTCCCGGCAGCTTCCTGGAGCAGGTCCCCAGTCCCGAGCCCCGTCCCTGCGTGGGTGGGGCTGTGGGAAGCAGATCAGACCCGGGAAGCGGGTAATTTGTTTGGCTCTGGAGGGCTTGGATGGGAGCCAGGAGGGCTCCAAGGCTCCCGGCCCCCCACCCCCAGCAGCCCGGACCCCCCCCTCACCGGTGTGGGGCTGGGGGACACGAGGGCTGGATCCCGGTGCCGGCTGTGCCGGCTGGATCTCCGGTGCCTCAGGTGCTGGGTATTCCATCTCCGGCTGGGACTGGAGCAGCAGGGAAAGAGGGAGAAGGAGGTGAGCAAAGGGGTCCCCTCGCCCCTCTTGGCACCCACAGAGAGGGCCCATGGGACATCCCCACCTGAAACACCACGACTTTGCCATCGTCCGCCTGCAGGTAGAAGGTCCAGGTGGAGGAGATGAAGCTCTGGGCAGAGCTGACGATGTCGTTGCAGAAGGTGGAGACCAAATCCAACAGGGAAAACGGGGGCGCCTCCAGCTCCAGGCTCTGCAAAGGAGCAGGGACACCGTGTCACCGCTGCCGCCCTCGTCACCCACCCTGCCGGACCCCATCCCGCCCCGAGGGCACGGCTGGGCCTCAGTCCTGCTTCTCCCAGGGACTGGTGGGGCCGCGCTGGGGGCTGCGCTCCAACCCCAGCAGGGTCGCTGGGCGGTCCATGGGGTCATCACCCGGCCCCAGGACCGTCCCCCCCGGGGTGGGATCGCCCTCAGCCGCGCTGTGCCGCCGCCGGTGCCGCGGGCGTTGCTCTCCTGGCAGCCCGGCGGTGCCCTGGATTCTTGGCCGTCGCGGCGGTTTGTTATTTTTAAAGCATCCCTGCTGGAATCCGCTTGGCTGCTCCCTGCCGCTGGCTTCCCAACATTTTCCGACAGCCCCTTGCACGGTCAAACCAGCAAACAGGAAATAAATAGGTCAGATTCTGTGTCTAATTATTATGCTAAATCTGCTCTGCCCGCTCGTCTGGGAACCCGAGTTAAAACGCTTTGGGTGGGTGTAAGGGGGTGAGGGCCTTCCCTGTCACCCGGTCGCCCCCCAGATGCTCATCCCTGGGCTTGGAGAGGGGCTGGGAAGTGGGATCGGGCACCGGGAAGGTCTTACAAACAGGCTGCAAAGTGGTTTACTCGGAGGAGCCGCAGCTTTTTGCGGCACAGATTCGTCTTTGTCCGCACGTGCACATGAAGCCAAAAGCCTCTTCCTTGGGCCAAAGTCTGATTAAATTAATTGGCCAAAAGCTGGATTAATTAAATGAAAGAGGGGAAAGCGTTGCTAATTGCTGGGGAGGACAACAAATCAGAACTGGGGGAATCTGCCACAGTTGCCGGTCAGACCCTCTCACCCTGGGAACTCACCGGGATCACCCTGCCTGGCCCAAGCCCAGCCCAACCCAGTTAATTTACTTATCGTGCTGTGGACAAAAGCAACACCCTGGGCTGGCAGTGGTTTGGCTCATCCCGGCACATCCAGAGCCCCTGATCCACGCGGATGGAGGGATGTGGGGATGGATGGATGATGGCTGGAGAGATGGAGGGATGAGAGAGGGATGGAGGAAGGGATGGAGGGGCGGATGGAAGGTGAAGGGATGGATGGGTGGATGGATGGATGGATGGATGGATGGATGGATGGATGGATGGATGCATGGGCTGCACATGTGAGGTGTCACTGCCTCCATCCCCAGGGAGAGGAGGAACTGTGCTGAGCTCCTGCTGGAGGAAGGGGTCTCCCCTTCTCCCCAGCCCCTCACCTTCTCCTTCCTGCTCTCCTCCACCTCGGGCAGCTGCTTGTGGCACCCGGTCACGCAGCCAAACTGCTCCTCGGCGTTGCCGTAGGCCTCAGCACACGCTGGGGGGAGAGGGGGGCAGGGGGTTAGGGTTAGGGGGTGCAGGGGGGCAGGTTAGGGGGTCTCCACCCTCAGGGCCCCCACTCACACCCAGGGGGTGTCCATCTGCCCCCGCTTGCCGTGGGGCACAGGGTGACCCGGGGAGGGCATAGCGGCGGTGCCGTTGGGGTGTTGGGGATCCCCCCGGGGGGCACATTTGGGGCACGGGGGCCACTCGGCCAGCGGCTCCTCCTCACCTGCCTCGCACTCGGCCCGGGTTGTGTTGAGCTCGGCGCTCGCGTCCACGAAGTGACAGATGGAGAACAGCCGGCAGCCCCGGTAACAGGCGTTGAGAACAGCATCCTGCGGCGAGGAGGAGGAGGAGGGCGGCGTGGAGCTGGCACCGAGCTCAGCCCGGTGGCCGCGACGGACCCTCCCCCTCCACGGCCCCCCGCGCCCAGCTGGGGGGGCACCGGGAAGCGCTGCCCTCCCCCCCCAAAAAGGACCGCGGCAGGGGCACCCCAAACCCAAGGGGTGGCATCCCCGGGGGAGGGGGAGCTGCCCTGTGGACCCCCCCGAGTACACCCCGTGGTGGTTTTGCACGTGGCCTCGTCCTTGTCAAGGGTGTGGAGGGTCCCCCTTCTCTGTTGGGTCTCTGGGCACCATTTGGGCCCCATGGCAGGACGGGGGGGGGGGGTGTGAGCTGGACTGGGGGGTGCACTCACTGGGGGGGAAGTGGGGGGCACACACGGGGGTCACTGTGCCCCTGCAGGCTCAGGGGGAGCCGGTGAGATGGGCAAAGCCACTGCAGGCCCCAGAAACCAGGGTGGGAGCCCTCACTGGGGGCACCCCAGAGCCGTGGTGGGGGAGACCCCCCATAGTGCTCCCAGTGCCCCCAGGCGGCACTGTGTGTGTGTCAGATGCCTGTCCAGGGTGTCCCCGCTGTTCCTGGTGCCCCTGTTGCGTCTGCTGCTCCCAGACCACCCCCCTGCGATGCTCCCGGTGCCCCCGTCCCCTCCTCTCCTGGTGCCCCCAACGCTCCTGGTACCTGTACCAGCTACCACGTACCACTGATGCTCCCCGTGCCCCCCCGGTACCCCCAGGTTCCTCCCAGTGCCCCTGATGCTCCTGCTACTCCCGATGCTGTTGGTGCTCCCCGTGCTCCCAGTGCCCCGATTGCTCCTGGTACCCCCGACGCGACCGATGCTCCCCAGGCCCCCGGTGGGGCCGGG
>JAWMRA010000079.1:1172532-1222769 GCA_035584735.1 Pseudotriccus pelzelni | reverse complement strand
GGGTGTGTGGTTTTTTTGGGGGGGGGGACACTGCGCGGTGAGACGCTGAGGGGGTGCGGGAGGTCCTGCCCCAATCCCCCCCCCCCTCCACTCCGCGGTGAGTGACCGGGGAAGGCGGCACGGGGGGGTTGGGGGAGACCGGAGAGGGGCTCGGAACGTGTCCCCCCCCTCCGGTGTCGCGTGTGTGGGTGTCCCCCCCTCCGCTGGCGTTTAGGGGGTCCCTGTGGGCCCCCCAAGGGGGGTAACCGGGGAGGGGGTCGTGATCCTCCGGTAAGTGCCTGAGGGGCACCGGGCGGGCTCGGGGTGTGTGTGCCCCCCCCCCCCTCCCGGTAGCTCCTGGGGAGACCCCAATGTGCCCACCCAGAATGGGTAAAGGGGGGGACCCCCATGTGTGTGTCCCCCCCCCCCGCCGTGGGTGAAAGGAGGACCCCGGTGTGCCCTCCCCGCGGTGGGTGACGGGCACCCACGCCCCGCACGGTCCCGGTGCGGGGGTGGGCGCTCGGTGTGCTTCCCCCCCCCGGGGAGGTGACGGGAACTGCCGTCAGTGCCCGTGAGTGTCCGGGGAAGGGGGTGGAGGGACGTCGATGTCCCCCCCCTCCCCGTTCCCCCGGTGAACGTGACGTGGGTTTCCAGGACCGGGGAAAAGCGGGGCCCACCCCCGGTCCCCCCCTTCGCTGCCCCCTTCCCCGGGGCACCCGGTTGTGCCTCACCCCAGCCCGGTGCTCCCCTCCCCGTGGGGTGGGGGGGGACGGGACAGGGAGGCACGTTCAGGCCGGGGCTGTATTTTGAAATTTCCAGATTGCCTTTTCCGAGCGATTTCCTTGAAATGCGTCCAGAGAGCTTATTAGTCATGTAAATAAAGAACGATGGCAGTGCTCGGCAGCAGCGGCGGGCGTTGGGATGGACCGGAGGGGCGGGGGGGGGGTGTTCAAAACTGTCGCTTTTCGGTGTCATTTTATTTCATTTTATTTTCATTTCTTTCCGCCTCTGATCCTGCGACGAGCATTTCTGTCTCCTCACCTTGCTGGGGGAAGCTGGGAGCCTAAACCCGTTTGTCATTAGGAGCGTCCTGCCTGCCAGCTTCTGTAGGATAAACCATATGTTGTCACAACACTATTTTTAATTTAGGGTGTTGGTTACATCACATCACTGAATTGGGCAATCTCTGTATGAGGACGAAGGTAATGACTGTACCAGGGTTTATCAACTTATATTTTAATGAGTGTTTATCAGCATTATGAGAAGTCAGTAGCAGTAAGTGACTTGGGTAGACTGAATTATTAGCTTTCTTTTTTCCTGTGAAAATGAAACGAATAATCCATACAATTCTTGCCTATATATCAGGAAAGCCTTTTCTTTTGGGGGAGGGAGAGTAGGAAGGCTGCAGGCAGCTGCATTAAATATTTTGGGAAGCTATTCCGAGTCCGTGTCACACATGAATAGTGGTGTTTATTTTCTAAATGAAGCCTGGGCTCTGGATTGTTTGGTGGCCAACGGCCACTAATGAACTTTGCTTCCTTCACCGCCACCCAAAAGAGAAATAGTCAGAGGCTCCTGGTGATTAACTGGGCAGGAAGGGATAAGGGCAGAAGAGCTGCTTGTTTGTGTAGTGAATAACGCAACAATTAGTGGGCTATTAAACACATATGCTCATTCTGCATCAGTTCTATAAACAGTTTCTCCAGCTTGTTGAACGTCTCGGCTTCCTCGGAAGCGCCCGGCCACGGCCGTGCCAGGAACCGCCTCCAACGCACCTTTGCAGTGTGTGTTTGTCCAGCCCAGCTCCGCTTTTAATTTTGGGCCGCAGCAAGTTAAATGGAAAAAATTTGCTCAGGCTCCTTCTGCTCGGTTTGGTTTGAAACGTGGTGGAACTGACGGCAGCGTTGTGTAATATGGATAATGGCCTGGAATCCAATCCTGCTGTTTGTGTTACCTGGAGCCCAACATGTGCAGTCTGACCTGTTTTAGGCACCGGGGTAGCACGTCCGTGCGATTCCTGCGACAAGACTCTGTCCCTCTGCCAGAACGGGCAGGCAAATGTCTTCAGTTCCTTGCTTGAGTTTGTTCTTGGTCTAATAATAATGTATTGGGATTACATAATCCAAAAATGATCACCCAGCCGGGCGAGCTGCCATTTGTTTGGAGTGTCCCTTGTGCCAGAGCAGTTGCAGGCTTGGTGTGGAGCCGCGCCATGTGTGGATCAGGCAGCAGGGCTGTGGAGGAGCAGATATTTGTCTTCTTGGGTCTCTGCTGGAGTTCTCTGTGTCCTGGGGAAGAGAACGGTCGTGGGTCCACATGTTGGACGGGGCTTGGAGCAACCTGGACTAGCAGAAGGTGTCCCTGCCCCTGGAAGGGGGTGGAATGAGATGAGCTTTGAGGTCCCTCCCAACCCAAACCATTCTGTGATTCCATGCTGGTGATGCCCAACTCTTGTGTTCCAGCGAGCTGTTCCTGTGTCCAGAGCACGTGGAGCTGCTGCTGAGGAGCTCCACAGGGCCCTGGTTTTTCCCAGTCTCAAGAAGAGTTTCTTTCTCCGGTAGCTCAGCTGAAAGAAATAGGAGTCTAAAAAAAAAAGAAATGAAGAGATAACACTGAATTCACAGGGGCCACTGTAAGATGTCACCCGGCTGCCCCTTGTGAAACTTGCTGTCCCTGAAACTGCCTCCCCAGAGTTGTGAAACCGCGAGCTGAGCGGCTGAGCTCTGAGGCCCGAGCGGTGGCAAGCGTGTCCCAGGTCGGTTTGTCCACTGGTGAGATGGAACTGGTCCGGTGTGTTCACCTAAAACGACTCTGGGTTCTCCCAGGAGTGTAATTCCAGGCCAGCCTTCAGTTTGCTGCCTGCCTTTTGCGGGTGTGTACGTGTTTAGGCCTTCCCAAAAAATGCAGGACATGGCCAAGGCCGGCTTGGACGGGGCTTGGAGCAACCTGGGCTAGTGGAAGGTGTCCCTGCCCATGGCAGGGGGTGGAACTGGATGGGCTTTAAGGTCCTTCCAACCCAAACCACTCTGGGATTAGATGATTCTGTGACTTTTTCACATCTCTTCTGGTTTGTCTCCAGCTTTCTTGCTGCCTGTGTCAGCATACAAGGGAACTCCTTTTGCCTCTCCTTGTTTTCTTCTTTCGTGCCTTATCCTGAACCCCATCCTTGATGATATTTTATCCATCCCCAGCTGAGACCCTTAGATACATCTCCATCCACAGCATTCATCCTTTGATGTTCACACCTGTTTTTTAGCAGCATCACGAGGGGTTTCTGGGTAAGTCCCATTCTTCATGCACTGTTGAAAATGCCACATGGCAGACCCGAGTGCCCCTTGGCAGTGGGTCTGTCTCTCTGGTGCTGAAGGTGCTGACAGCAGGCAAACAGTGTTAGGGCTGTTCCTGGAACCCTTAACCTGGGAATTTCCCAACTTTCACATAGTTATTTAAAACCTCTCTTTGTGGCTGGAGCTTGTGTGAGGGGGGTGGTCATTTGATAAGGAGCGAAGTGACACAATTCCACACCTTTCCCTATTATCTGGAGCTTATGTGTTGACCTAATGATGGAGGCCAGGCTCACCTCAGCTCCCAGCCCTAGTCCTGGCTTGCATGGTGGTTTTAGGAGGATGTAAAGTAGGTTGTAGCATCCCTTGGGTCCCTGTGTGATGCAGCTGAGCAGCACCTCCTGCTCCTGTCGTTCCTCTCTGCCCTGGCTACCCCGGAGTGTTTTGAACTGAAGCCACCGGTTGATTCACTGGTGAACTTTGGCAGATGCACAAATATTTATTGGGGACTAAGCTGAGATAACCAAAGCACGTTGTCCCCGTTGCTGAGCTAGCTGAGCTGAGTTTTGGAGCCGTGGTCTGATAGATGTGGCTTCCCAAGTCACCTTCCCCGCGCCGCTCTGAAACCGACTGCGAGAGAAGCAATTCCGTGCAGATTAGGGTTAACCTGACCCCTCGCAGCCGCTGTTTGTCGAAAGAACTTCTCAGCCTTGCCTTTTGGAGCAGTTGGTGGAGATGCCTTCATCTTGCTGTGTTCAAAGCACGAAACACAAAATGAAGGCTGTGCTGTCATTACAGGGTCTTTAGGGTAATGCGTATTCATGCTGACTTGGGAATTGAAAGCTGCTTGCAGGTGTCAGGAGGAGAAGGAACAATCCGGCTTTCGAATCAAAATTCATTGAATTATCTTTAAAGCTTTTTGCATCATTCCTCCTCCCCTGTAACCTGTTTTTTCCTGTCCTATTAATTCACTGATGCCGTAGTCCATCAAAATTGAGGCTCTTACGACATCGGGAGCATGAGTCGGTGACACGACCGAATGAATCAGAGGAGGCTGGAGAGAGGAAGCTCATGGCACACACGTACGTCTGTCTCCTCCTCATCAGCAAAAATGGGACAGGATCTGCAGAGCGCCCTGAACTGCTCAACTCCTGCTCGGTGTTCTCCGCGCCGACCTGAATGTGGCACCTCCCGTTCGAAGGGAAGGGGACAAAGAGACACTGAACGCTCTTGCACGAGGAATGTTTTGGCCCGTGGCAGTTTCCTTTCAATTATTTAGGGTAGCTTCTTCTCTCTCTCTCTCTCTCTCTCTGAACCCTTCCACCGCTTGGATCTGCTCAAATTATAGATTCAGCTCTATAGTTTTCAAACGGCACTGGAAGGAATTGTCTGTAATTTACATCTGAAGTGACGTACAGTTGCTATGGGATTCGGTGGCAAATTATAAACCCATTATGCTTTTTTTTTCCTTTTTTTTTCGTACTGGTGGTAGCAGACTAAAGGAATAGGTCTAATTGGTGACGTGCCAAGGGAAAATAGAAAGTTTGTGACAGAATCCTTGTGACTGATGGTGCCTTTTTTTTTATTTTTATCAAATGTGATCTGCTTTTTATCAGCAAATCGTACACCGCCATTAATCAGAGAGGGCTGAATTTGAATTAGTAACTTTTTGCTCTCTGGCAGTACTGGGGGAAACGAGCTTGAGCATTAACCCTTTAGGTTATTTCTATGGGGCTGGCTTGCTCTTTTTTTATTTTAAGGCAATTTAAGTGAAATATATGGTGGCTTGTATGGATGGCTCTTGTGGTTGGATTCCGGTGACCGTGTCAAGACTAAACCCTCGCTCCCTTTCAGCACATTCTGTAGTTGGTTTCTTATTCCACTTAAACAGCAGCAAAGGGAGAAAGGAAAGCTGTTACAATATGGTTTTGTTTTGTTTTTTTTTTTATTTCTGTCTGAAATGTAACTGATCTGAAGAGTCTCTTCAGAGCAATGTGTCTCCCGGGGACCCGGCCGGCATGTCCTGCCTCGAGTGGCCCCCGCACTTGCTGGTCAGCTCAGAGCGATCCTCCAGCATCAGGGCTTTCCTGAGCCTGTCTGAAGTGCTCTGTCCTGTTCAGTTGGTTTTTTGTCGTGATGCTGCTTGGCAGAGGGCTGGCGACTGTTGAAATAGTTCCCTTGCCGTGTTGGGACAGCAGCAGAGCCTTTATCGCTGCCGAGGGAGGGGGGAAAACGTTGTTTGAAAGAGCATTTGAGGTCTCGTTAGTAAATGAACGCGTGTTATCTCCGAAACAATTTGCACATTTCAGGCAATTTAAACTCTGCCTGTAACTTGTAAGCAGAAACTTGTGAAGCGTCTCCAAATCCCTGGTGTTTGTGCACGTTGAAAAATGGGAAGGGACAGACTGCATGCGTCACTCCCGCACTAATTTGTGCCAGCTAATCCATGGGAGAAGAATACGTTTTGGCTGACTTAGTGGTTTTTGCTGCTAATGCACAGGAGAATGCGTTTGAATGGGTTGGAGTGGCTGCACGGGTTTAGGTAGACTTTGGAGAGATACCCCTTGTCTGGGATCCTGTGCTGGACGCCCTGATTTGTGGTCACATACTGCTTTTATTCGGGTTTTTGGGCGAGGAGAGGAGAAGCTGAGGGAGGGGGGGAAAGTGGTCGTCACTCAGCGTCACAACCCGGGGAAAGTTGGGATCGGGTTACCTGCGAATAATTACGGTTAATGCTGTTTCTGGAGGAACCATTACCAGCAGTGACCTTAATGAAAATAAAGCCTGATAACCTGAACTGTGCTAATATTTTATCCAGGGTGGATACAGAGGAGACATCACCAAAACCGGGCTTCAGTGCTCAGTGTGCCTTGGCTTGACCTAGATGCATCACCCGGGAAAGGAGCTTGGATTTGCTGATAAGAGTTTTCTGTAGCGGCTCACGTGTTGCTTAGAAACATCCCATGTACATAAGGCGACTTTTGCACACCTTGGTAACCTGGTATTGCCTTCTGGCCGGGGATTTTGGTGTGGTTTGGGTTTTTTGGGGGTTTTTTCCCAAGCATTTATACGCTCAGCGTGCTGAACCCCTCAGCAGTTGGTTTTGCAGAGTGGTGGTGTGTGTGTATCCCCGCTGCACTGGGAAAGCAGACTTCCAAAATCCAATCCTTTTTGCGTTACAGCCTAGAAAAAACACTGCTCCGTGCGCTTGGTCTCTCCTTTCTTTACCTTGGACTAGTGCCTTTTTCTAATTTAAAGAAACCAGCGTTTGTTTAACTCAAAAAGAGGTCGCTGCTGGTGAGCAGGGCTTGATTAAACTGCCCATCTCCACCCACCTGGAGTCTTCCCTGATCTGGTCCGGCCTGATCTCAGTTAACCCTCTGCTCTCCCTGGGCGTTTGTGCAGGAGAGGACACTTCAGCTCAGGTTTTCCTGGAAAACTGAGATGTTTTCCTGGAAAACGGAGGTGTTTCCGGCCCCGTTCTGTACTGGTGGGTTCCATGGCAGATGCAGGCTTTGTCCTTCGGGTTGGTGTCCCCACGTGACGCGGTTCAGCAGGTACCGTGAAACTTCCTGACAGCCACGGGTTGCCCCAATCTTCGTAGTATTTAGATTTCATCAGCACAAACATCCTCTTGACTCCTGGGCTCGTGTGTTTTGGGCCCCATGTGGTTCAGCCATGCTCTGGTAAGAGCAGCCGCCTTCCACCCGGGGAGGGTTTGTTCATCGGGGATCGGTGATGTGAGGGCAGAAAGAGGTTGCCCAGAGAAGCTGTGGCTTCCCCATCCCTGGGAGTGTCCAAGGCCGGGTTGGATGGAGCTTGGAGCAACCTGGGATAGTGGAAGGTGTCCCGTAGGAACCCGTGGAACAAGATGAGCTTTAAGGTCCCTTCCAACTCAAACCATTCTATGGCAGTTTAATTGTCATTATTTAGCAAGAGCAGACGTGTGTTCCTCAAATCCTAGCAAAAAGCCCAGCAGGAAGGAAGGAACTCCAGTTCAATCCATATCACTGTGCCCACAGGATCCATATTTTCTACTACTGAGGTGCAAGAGCTAATTTAATCTTTCTTCTATGTTCCTCCCCACCGAGGGCCCGTTCTGAGATGGGCTGCAATCAGTGCGTTGTGTGCCAGTTGTGGTTATTTGAATCATATTTCCACATTTCAGTGTCTAGACTTTATGTTTGTGTGAGTTTTGTTGTACCTTTCCAGCCCCGGCGCTGATTTCAGTTGGTTTTGGCTCCTGGTTTCTATGAGAAAATCAAACGGGCTGTGTTTCTGCCTTTCCCAGTCCCCAGAAAAAAGAGAGAGGAACAAGGGAAGTGGCAGAACTTAGTTTTATAAGCTCCTTTGCCACCATTTTTCTCTCTCCTGAGAGAATCTGTGTGTGGATGAGCCGGGTGCTGCCATTTGGTGACCAGCAGATGAGAGCGAAGACAAACCGCTGATGGTTGGAGATAAATCTCTCCCTGGTTCCTCCACCGAGGGAAATCTGCTGGGGAAAAAAGGGGTGATCTTGATACAGGCCAGCAAGGCTGGGAAAAGTGACCGTGCACGCACATTTTTAGAAATAAAACAATTTTGTCATCCACAAAGTAAGAGCATTTATTGAAGGTGAGGCAGCTTTTTAATTGCCCGCATCCACTGGGCTTCGTTTTTAGGCAGCGGTTTTCTTGCACTTGTGGATGTTCAGGATGGCGAACGTGGCTGTTTGTTTAGTGAACAGGAGGGGCTGGGCTGTTGGTGATGCTCAGAGAAGTTGATAATGACACAGAGCTGGATGACTGTGACCAGAAGGTAGAACTGGCAATATTGACTTTTGCAGAAAATGAGAGTGTAAACCTGAGCCGAAACCATTTTCTACCTCCTGGTATAACTAAAGTGTGTTACAGTTAAACCAGGGAAAGGAATTAGTGCTCCTGACTTGGAAAGCTCGCTGCCATCCGATGTGAGAGACTTGAGTGCATCTGAAGAGCAAGAAAAATCAGGATTTTTCATGTGGAATGCAAAGAATAAAAGCTGTGGTTACAGCTTCCCTGCCCGTGCCGGCTCTTCAGCTCCCGCTTCTCCTCCCCACCCCGGTGCTTGAGGTGATCCAGCCCGTGTCCAAAGCCATGGCTTTAGCGTGAGTTCTTCCACTCCTTCCCTCCATTCCTCTCAGCTCCAGCACTCGGTGGATGATGCTTTTCAGAGCTCGGCCTGGGCGGAGTAGCAGCGAGGAAGCAAATTTTTTCCACCCTGCCCGAGCTTGGGCAAGCGGAAACTGTGCCTTGGAAGCCATATAAGGCGAGTCAGCCGGCTCCGGCTGGGCTCACCTTTCCACCAGGATGCTGGGGAAGGGAGCAGCCCTTGCTCACAGCGAGGGTTTAAGGACTGCTGGGCCTTTGAAGTGCTCTGACACTCGCCGGAGGTGTGGTGTGGCTGTCCTAATTAGGTGGCAGCAGCTCGTTTAACTCTTTGACTTGTGGGGCTCCAGCACGGCCCCCCCAAAAAAAAAAAGGAGGCGGAAATTCGTGATTCAGAGTGAAACCGTCGCGAAGTGCCGGAGCAGGGAAGGCTGGAGAGGAGCTGCCTCCGTCACGGGGTGTCTTCGTTTCCTTCTGCAGGCGGGAGCGCTGGTTCCTGCGGCGTTAAAATGGGGTTTTCAAAAAGCCTGGTGACAACCTGCTCCCGCTTCCAGGGACGTTCAGCCCTCAGAGCCGCCGGAGCCCCAATCGTGACCTCTGCTGCTGCTTCCTGCAGAATTAAGAGCAACTTGTTGCTCCCATAAATAGTGCCTTAAGAAGTGCGTAGGAGCTCTGTGGCCAATTTCTTTTGAAAAGTGCTTTCGGTGACACCTGTGGCCGTGACCTTGGCCACTCTTCCCACCCCGTGTCCTTGGCAGGGCAGCTGTGTTTTGATGGCAGCGTGGTGGTCCTGGCCACGAGCTCTGCTTCCTTCTCTCCCGTTAGGCAATCGATAATAAAAAGAACCTTTCGTCATCTGCGCGCTTGCCTCGTGGGAAGCTGCTGGTGGCTTTTCCCGCTGTGAATCCAAAATGCTGCCTGCCTCCTTGAGGTCCCCGTTCCCCTAATGCCACTAAAGGGGATGATGGCTAAGGGACGGTGCCTGAAAGCTCCTGTGTGCTCCTGGCACGCGTAATGGCTGCCAATCCCTGTTTTTATTCCCGAAATAAAGCGTGGTTTGCCAAAGGAGAGTGATGCAGGCGAGCGTTGTCACAAACCAGTTCTCCCAGTGTGCCGATGGAGAGTCCCAAAACACCCAGCTCTGCTAAGGAAGCGGCTTGGTGTTTAATCTTGGCAGGTGTGGAAATGGGAAGAGGGAGGTAGTAATGGATAATGGATAAAGTAAAAACATGTTTAACCTTTCCGGACGTAGACGGGATATCTTGGATCTGTTTGGAATCGGCCGGCGTGGAACACGGTGGTGATTAAAACCGATTGCAAACATTTTTCTGGAGTCAGAAATCGCTTGTGAATTAAGGACTTTGTTCTTAAGGCATTAAAATCTAGAACACTACGTGAAGGGGGAGAATAAACAGATTAATTACCTGGAAGGTTTGATTATTGTGGTTCCAGGCGTGTTTCCATGACCTCTCCGCAGCCATTTGCGCTGGAGCCGTACCTAACGTAGGTGCTGCCTGCACTGCGCTGCGAGTTTGAGCTCTCTCCTACAATTAGAGCCATTTAACTCCATCTAAAGGCCTTTTTACTTGTCATTAAGGCTGAATTTATGGACGCTGACAGCAGGAAGAAACACATTTATCCCCACTGAGATGGGCTCGGCTGAGAAAGCAAAACGCTCCGGCCACCTGCGGCTGGCCAGGGTTGTTATATTTAGACCCCAAATTCTGGGCAGACAATGAAGTGCCGGCTCAGTGGCCACACCACTTCTTTTGCATGTGTGAATTAGCTGAGCTCTGTCGGGGAAGAGAGATTCTCTGTCTGAATGTCTGAAATCCTGAGCGGGGTTGTTTTGGGCTCGGACCCGGGGAGTGTTCTCGCTGTGGTCGGGCTGTGTTTAGTCAGCAGACCTGGGTAATGTTTTTCCTCCTCTTATCTGAAGATTTTTCGTGTTTATTTTTGGAATTCGTCGTAACCTGAACTTTCTCAGGTGTCCTTGCCGGGGAGCAGAGAGAAACATCTGACTTATTTTTTAGGTAGATTTTCTTTTTTTTTTTTTTTTTTTTTGCCATTTCAAGGAAGAGTATGTTCTTTCTTTGACTGTTTGTCGCTTTATTTTTGGAGCAGGTTTGTTACCAACCAGCCTGGCAGTGCAAATAGAGAGGCAGCTGAAACAGTGTGGGTTCTGTGCTTCTTGCTGAAGGAGAGGGAGCACCTAATTTAACTTCTTCAGGCAGCTGCCTTCACTATTTTTCCCGGAGAAAGCGCCCCTGGAAGCTGGAGGAGGCTCTTAGTGCTGTGTTAGCAGAGGGTATGTAACACAAGGTTCTATCACGGTAGAAAATCTACTGGGGTTGTCTTGCTCAACATTTTCAGCTGGATTTTTCGTGGGTGTCTTCCCTCAGTGATAGGGGAAAAAAACCAACCCTGGAATTATTGATTATTTTATCACTTTCTGCCCCGTGGAGATGGTAGGAAATGCCGGTGACATCCCTGCTGAACTCCCAGGGTCTCTTGGGTTGTGTTCCCACTGTCCTGTCCGTGCTGGGAGCACCTCTTGTTTGCCAGAAGCAGCTGTGTGAGAGCATCTTGCTTTTACCTTTTGAGGCTGCTCGGGGTCGTGGTGGTGGGATTTTCCTGGGATTCCTTCGGGATCCGGACGCTGCCTTTGGTTTATCGCTGGTGAGGAGCATCTGAAGATCATCTCCAGCAGAACTTTGGCAGACCCAGTAATTACTCTTCCCTTCAAGTGTCAGTAGGATATAGCTGGGCACAAGGAGAAGAAGTTAAAAAAAAACTGGTCCAGGCTTGTTTTCCTGGGCTCAGCAGTGTGTTTGTGAGGCAGAGATTTGTTCCGGGATGGTCGAACTCGTTCGTCAATCTGATCTCTCAATCGCCTTTCCATATTTTTTCTCTTGCAAGAAAAGGAGTAAAGAGCGAGCCCTGGGGAAGATAAGGATCGCTGTGATGTTTCAGCAGCTCGTTTAAGCCACCTTTATGAGCATGCAGGCAGGTGAATCAGCCCCGGTGTCTTAATACAGGTCCTAAAATAAAGGAGACTTTCGTAAGCCAGAATTTGGGGGGGGGGGGGGGTTTGAACCGCTGTGTTTTCATTGAAAGGTGTCAGCGGGGAGAAAACGCTCTTTAAAAGTCAGCCCTGGGAGGGGGGTTGTGTTGTTCATTAACTGATAGTCACTCCTGTTTACCTTGGGTGATAAGTCCCACGTTACCGATGGCCAGCAGTGCTGATGCCGTCACAGCTGCCCTTCAGAGAGAATTGCCCTTTTTATTTTATTTTATTTTTTTTTTAAATGGCTGGCTTTACTGACAGGTGGGTTTTTTTAGAACTTCAAATAAACGCAAACAACCACAAGTTACCTCTCCTAATCACGGAAAACCACTTTTTTTTTTTTTTTCCCCTCCCCTCCCTCCCTCCCCTGTTCTTAGCAGCTTGGCAATGCTGTTGTCGGTCCAAAGGTCGTTTAAAAATCTGACATGTCAGCCCAGGAGCATACTGCCTCTTAATGAGGCTTAAAGCAGCGTGTAGCTGCCTGGTGGAAATAAATTTGGAGCTGCAGAGCACAGGGTGAACAGCTTACTGGGATGGGATCACCTGGCTTTCCTTGTACCAACCCCCCTGCATCTCTGTGAAGCCCTCGGTGCGTGAAGGGGCTTTTAATTTTTCCTCCTGTTATCCAAAACCAGCGCAGGTGTTTGACAGCACATTTGCGCGCCCAGAAGCAAAAGCAGCTGAAATACCTTCGGAAAAACCTGTTTCAAAACTAATTTTTTTTCTTTTTTTTCTTTTCTTTCCCCCTCGAGTTTTTTTTTTTCTCCCTGACCTTGGCTTCTTGCTTTTGCCCAGGAGGTCCTGCAACACCTTTTGCTCTGAAAGCCTCCCATCCTCCTCCTCCTCCTCAGCTTTTGTCACTTGCCCTTGAAGCAAAAAAGCTCCTGAACCTCGGGCTCCTTGTTCTGGGTGACGCTCCCTCGGTAGTTTGAATGTCTGAAGGCTTTTCCTCTAATCCTGTTCCCCAGCACTACTGGAATTTCAGCACCTTCAGCCTCGGCTCTTTGACTGTTCTCCAGTTAAAACTAGGTCAGAAACAACTGTCAGCTTCTGATATTTCACTAGTCCTGTTTTATAAGTTGTAACCCCGGTGTTGTGCTCGCGTTTTAATCGCTTGCTTTAATTCTGACATATTAAATGTCTCATCTGGCTCAGCCCGAGCAGCCTGACACAGTAAAACTGCTCCAAATAACATCTTGGGTGGAAAAGCCACGTCTACCTTGACTGGGTCTGAAAAGGTGAATTATCTGATGCCCAAGATGCCAAACTGACAGATTTTTTTCTTCCTCTTAACTGGACATTTGCTGGCAGTTTTTTTAGCCGTAATCAGCCACCTTCTCCTTCTGCCTGGGTGGCTTTTTAACCTGATGGGTGAAAGAAAAGCGCTTAAAAGCAATGATAATAATAATAATTGGAAAGCCAAAGGCGGGCGAGGAAAACAGCAATGCAGGCGTGCTGAGAGTCGTTCAAAATACTGATTTTTAACTGAGTTGGGTCTGACTGGACCCATTCAGCGTTATTTTATAAGACTTTTCTTGGGCTGGTGCTTGAAGTGGTGGCTCAGTGTTCAGTGAAATCCACCTGGTGTAATTCAAGAGTATCCTTAACTCCTTCCTTTGGGGCAGACTTTGAGCTAGCAGCAGTATTGGAATACTCGGGCATTCTGGCATAAGTGGAGTTTAAATGAATTCTTACTTTTCAGTATAACTGAAGGGCTGTGGTTTTCAAATTCTGCCCGAGCTGTCGTCCCCAAAAAGCCTTCCAGAATGGCAGGTTGTTTATTAAGCTGTTCTTAATACACTTAATTTTCATGGGTTTGTGTGTTTCCTCCTTGAAAAGGATCCCATCGAGGCACGTGGTGGAATTCCTGGGATGTCCTTTGCGGGGTCAGGAGTTGGGATTTTGGTGATCCTGGTGGGTCTCTTCCAACTCAGGGTGTTCAGTGATTTTCTAGGATCTAAGGATCCCTGGGCTGGAAACCCTTGGGTTTGCAGGTATCGAGGTGATCCAGCTCCTCCTGACACACCTGAATGGCCTCCACGAAATGGAGGGAAATGTGGGAATCACTACCTGTGTTTGACGGGTGGAGAAAGTTTGAACCCAAAGGCAAAACACTTTATTCCAGGAAAACTTCTGATGGAGGGCAAACAAAACCGAATTTCGCCCCTAAACCTGGTTCTGTTGTCGCTTCCCGTCACTTGCAGAGCGTGGAGGAGCTCGAGTGTCTCAATCAGTCATGGAAATTTTATTTATCCGTGGTGGGGATGAGGGGGAGTTGTTTGAGATGTGCTATCGTGACACACTTATTCTGCATTAATTTGGGAAACGTTTCTCCTCCTGTTAGTTGGGGTTTTTTTTTTTTGTAGAAACCCAAAATGCTTGTAGTAGATACGCTTGGTAGAGCTGGTTGTGGGAAAGCTTTTTAACTGTTTCAACCCTCCAAATGCGAGGGTGAGTTTTTGTCATCCTCCTCTTAGGTCTGGCTGATGCACTTTGTGCTTTAAGGTCATTGAAGATAAAGAATTGTCCATAACAGCTTTTGTGAGGTGGCGGTTCAGAAAAAAAACCCAAACCGAACATTAACTCTTGTCTTGGGCTACAAATCTTGATTTAATATTGGGAATGGTCAGGAATAGGAACACCAGGCAGTTGCTGTGATTCTTTTCGGGCAACCAGACCCAAAATGCCTCGTTTTCATCTTTCACAGCCTTGATTTTTGTTGTCAGAGCAGCCCCAAAAGGCTAATGGGGGGAAAAGTGCCTTCCCCAAGGCAGACGGCAGCAATCCCAGCGAATTCCACGCTGGAAATTGAGTTTTCTCAGCGTTTTCACAAGCTTTTTGGCTTTGTTGCAGAGGTGGCCACATCTCCAGCACCCGTTAAACAACAAACCTGTCTCTCCTGGATCCAGAGGGGGGGCACAGGAGCCTTTATTCAAGGTGTCTTGTGCTGGAGGAACGACCCTTAAAACGTTAATCCGAGAAGATCCCAAACCCCCTTAATTCTTGGCTGGTGAAACTCTTGAAGTGAACCCTTCAGGGAAAAGCAGAACCGCCGTTCCCCTTTAGCAGAGTTGGGAATTTGGGATGATCCCGTCCCCTTCTGCTGGTTTTGTTGTTGCTCTTGTTGTCGTGGTGGTTTGTTTTTGTTTTTTTTTTTGTTGTTGTTCTCCTCGATCCTTTCCCAATTTTACGAGATCATCTGGTGGCTCCAGTGAAATTCTGCGGCGAAAAACAAGCAGCGAGAGAGGATTGCCCCGGGGAATTTCGGGCATGGGTGTCTTGGGGGGGTTCTTGCCAGGCTCAGGTCTCCCTGAATTGTCCCGTAACGCAAACATGTGCAGGTGCTGCAGTCACAGCTGAACTTCTTCTTAGAGGAATATTTAACATTAAATATAATATCATCAGTGTTTCCAAGGAGCAGGAAGCTTCTTTCTGGGAATACTGTTGCAAAAAAACCCAAAACCAGCGTTTGGAAGCAAATCCAGGCGTTCAAAAACCGAATCCGAGGGTTTGCTTTCCTTTGCCTGCGTTTTAGAAACGCCAATATTTACCTTCCTTGTTTGGGTTTTTTTTTTTCTTTTAATTTACTGTATCTGCTAAAAGACACACAGTGCAGCTCTGCAAGAGAGGGATGGATCTGAACAGGCTTAAATTCTGCCTTAATTTTGTTTAAAACGCTTTTTTCCCCTCTTGCACAAGCAAGAGATTTCCTACTTTTAATAAGGGATGAGTTTTGGGATGTGCTAATTTAACAACACCCCCCCCCAAATTACCTGCAAGTAATAAACCAGTGAAAGTTATCTTTAGGTTTGTGTTTAAATTTTATTTATTTTTTTGCAGCGAATCTGCCAGCGCAGCATTATCTTTGCAGCAGAGCTTTGGGAAATGCTGTTGCCACTTGTTTTTTGTGCTTTCCCAGTTTTACCTTTTCATGGCTTTCAGTCTGAGTGAGAGGAGGAAAATCCCTTCAGGAAAAATGGTGAGGAAAAAAAAACACAAAAGAGTTCGGGGCTGGATTTTGCCAATTTCCCCCCGTTGGTGCTGGTGGAGAAGGGAAGGGGGATAATCCCAACCTCTGCCTTGGGGTTGGACAGGGCAAGACCTCGAGATAAAGGCAAAGGTGTTTAAATGAATGGGACGTTCAGATTCAATCCAGCACCGACTAATAAAATTCAAAGGGCTCTGAGAGCTCCTGGTTCTGTGTCAGGAAGGGTCTGGAACACCCTCCGGGAGGGAGTAACGGATGCAGCAAATCCATTAACACAAACTGAAACTTCCTTTTCGGGGGAGATGCGGTAATTGTATCAAAACTGGGAGGGTTTTTTTTGTTGCGCTTGAAGGAAGGAAACCTCCCGGGTGATTACACTAAAAGCTGGGCACGGCGTTCTTTCGTTACAGACGTTTTTAATTGATTACCCGACTGCTCTGATCAGTTCTAGGGGCTGAAAGTTGCACAGGGTTGGTTTTTTTTTTACCCACCTCCCCTGAAAAAAAAAGCATTTCCTTCCTAAACCTTTGGAAATGGTGAGAGCTGGTTCTTGGCCTTGTGACAATAAACCCTCCCTGAGTTATCCCCATCCTTGTTAATCGTGAGATTGGTGGGAGTTCGTCGCGATTAAACTGCAGCTCGTCGTCATTTCAGCCCTCAAGTGGCGCCAGGAGATGAGACCTCACCATTTATTGCTCCTCTCTCCTTTAATGAGCAGGTTCCCCTTCCCTCCCCGGAAAAGCAAAGAGGTAAAACAGGGAACTAAAAAAAAAAAGGAGCGTTGTCCCGTGGGGAAACGTTGCCTGTGAGTCTCCAAACTTGGATTCCCACGGGAGGCTCCGCTGGGGATCTGGGACTGTGCTGAGTTAATTGGGAGCCACAACCTCCTCCCCCTTGATCTTTTCCTGTTTCTTGCCATGCACGTTCCTCAGACCGCCAATCCTGTCTGTTTTGGGGTGGGATTGGAGTCCTCCCCTCCTTGTTTCGGGGTGGGATTGGAGCCTCCTCTGGTTTGGAGTGGGATTGGAGTCCTCCCCTCCTTGTTTCGGGGTGGGATTGGAGCCTCCTCTGGTTTGGGGTGGGTTTACAGCCTCCCCTCCGTTTTGGGGTGTTCCCGTGTTGCTCTGTTACCGCATCCCTTGCCCTGGAAATTGAGGAACAGGGATTGCAGGAAGTCAGTCGGTGGTTGCTGCTCTTGGGAAGGGCTCAGCCCAGTGGATGGGCTGCTGTGTTTGCCAGAGCCACGCTCTCCAGCCAGACAAGGTCTCCTGCTCCGCAGCCATCTGAGTAAACTCGAGACCAACTCACAGTACTTTAATTATTTCTCTAAGGATTTGAGCCTCCTTTTAATTTTCTTCCTGAAAGGCATTGCCTAAATCGCATCTGTGCCCAGCTTTTCTTTTTAGTGGAAAACTACTGTACCTTGTGCTGGCCAAACATCTTGGCTTGATCGTCGGGTTTGTCCTGGGATTTTTCAGTCTTTCAGCCGAGTTGGAGCTTCCCTTCCCAAGGCCACCTTTCCCAAGGGTTGTGTGCTCTGATGCTAAAGATGACCAGAGCGTCAGACTGTGTCAGAGACATCTGTTCTTTGGGAGTTGGGAGCTTTATTTTTTAAAATACGGGATCAGGAAAGAAAACATCGCTTAGTTCTGCGCCAGGATGCAAAAGCGTCCTTTGAAGTGCCTCTGGAAAGTTTCACTTGGAGTTACCGGCTTGAAACAAAACAGTTTTGCTGGGCTGGAGCATAAAACTTAAACCATCTTGAATGGCTGGGGGTGAGTTTTGGTGGAATTGGTTGGTGCTGGGGAGGGTTTTGGAGAGGAGACGCATCGAGGAGCTTTTGTACCTGTGAGGGTGGTGAGGGGCTAGGAAGGAATTTCTAGAGCAGCTGTGGCTGCCCCATCCCTGCCAGTGTCCAAGGGCAGGTTGGACGGGGCTTGGAGCAACCTGGGCTAGTGGAAGGTGTCCCTGCCCAAGGCAGGGGGTGGCACTGGATTGTGATCCCTTCCAACCCACTCCACGATTCTGTGGAAAAAAGAATTAGGAAGTGGCAAAGCCCCGTGTGCTGCTGCCTGGCCCTGAGGCTGCTGAGTGCCCCCTCCAGCCCTGTGCTGAGTTCTGGCTAGGCAGGCCGGGTGTTCTGGTGGCCAGGCTGGGTATTTTGGTAGCCAGGCTGGGTCTGTGTGTCCTATTTCTCACTCCACCTCCTTGCCCTGAGCCGTGTCTGCGGGAAGCCCCGGCGGGGAGGTGTGGACGGGGGGAGTCGCCTCGCGGGGAAGGTTTGGTTTTGAGTTCCCCGCTGAATTCTGCAGCCAAGATCCCACAAACACGCCGCTTTTTGTTCAGGAGGACCTTTTTAACGTGGATTAGCTGAGATCAGAAGCTCCAGGCATGCGAGAGAGAACAGGCTGCGTGGCTGGCTCAGCTCTCGTGCCTGTGGGGTGACATCTTGATGACAGTGGAGTTTAATTGCTTTCTGCTTTGCTGATACAGACTGTTGTCCATTTAGGGACAGCACAAAGCGTTTCCATTAGGCCACAGTTTGGGTTTTGACTTCATCATGTGTCTTCCCCTCCCTAAGCTTACTCAAAGGTCGAGTTTTCCTGTGTTTCAGTGGGACAATGATATCTTGAGGTGCTCAGGTGTGCAGTGGTGTGGAAGTCTGCTGGTGGTGCTTCCTGTCTAAGGAGCTGGGAATGGTGGATTCTGTAACCTGGCGGAGCTGGGAATGGTGAATTCTGTGTTTTAAGGAGCTGGGAGTGGGGAATTCTGTAATTTTAAAGAGCTGGGAATGGGGAAGTTATGTAACTTTGAGCTGGGAATGGTGAAATTCTGTAACTTTAGGGAGCTGAGAATGGTGAATTCTGTAATTTTAAAGAGCTGATACAGTGAAATTCTGCTGGAAATGTTGAAATTCTGTAACTTCAGGGAGCTGGGAATGGTGAAATTCTGCAGCTTAACCAACAATTCCAGTAATATCAACTTGGGATGTTTTTTTCTGAGCTGACACCTTAAACCCCCCTTATTTTCTGTCTCGATTTTTGAGCCTGGAAAGTCCAACTACCGAGGCAGCAACTTCTGTGCTGTAGCAGCCCACTTCAAACGATGCAGTTACGACTGGCGTGCCTTTTGCAGTCGAGCAATTAAAAACTTTCAGAACGTCCAGCGCGGCGTTTTTGGCTGACCCAAAAGCTCTGGGGCGTTTTTGTCGCCACCTCTTGCACTTCTGGGCAGGATCTGCTTTAATATCACCAGGGATTAATGGCCATTAATGCCTGTTAGGCAAGTGATAAATGATAACAAGTACAAACTGCAGCGCAGAGCAATTGGGAAGTGTCCAGCTCCCAAAATTCCACCTAAATCGCCCGTTTGAAAAAGCTGCTGGAAGGATGCAGGTGAATCCCAGCTCCTCCCCCAGCGTCCCTGTGGCTGCCCTTCACATCCTGAAGCGAAAGTTTGGCTTTTTTACTCGACAGTGGTGGATTTACGTGGAATTTCCAAGGCTCTTTCCACGGGAACGTCGGATTTGAGTGGCAAAGCTGTGATTGATTTTTAGAGCCTCAACAGACTGAGCCCCATCTGTCCGTGGCCTCCACTTCGAAAAGGGGTCCTTAAATTGCAGCTGGAAATCGTGGGGCGTTTTAATTCCTTAAGTAATAGGCGGGACATAACAAAAAGGATATTCAGGAGGCTTTTTTACTGCCGTGTTTCTGGTAGGGGGGAGATAGAAGCCCTGGAATAGCGGAATGTCCGGGGAGAGAAGCCTGGGCCAGCCTGGGCTGATTGACTGCCATTAGAACATCACCCAGACTCCACTTGAAGTTGTGGGTGTATTCCAAGGTGTTCCTTTCCCCTGGGATTTCGTATTTTTTGCTTGCTAATGAACTCGGGGACCCGGGGGGTGTCTCCCCCGAGCCTGTCACTGGGTATGTTTGCTTTGGCTCTGGGCTCTGCGGGGATGTGCTGGAGACAAAAAAATGGGAGTGGAAAAGGAGATCTCGAGGTTCTGTTCAGCCCTGCAGGAGCTTTTCCCGGGTATCCAGGTGGGCTCAGTCCAGGTATCCTCCCGGATTGGGATCTGAGCCTTTTTATTCCCCCCTGTGCCGAGAAGCCAGAGGGAGCTTTTCCTACATTTGGACCTCACTGCGTGGGCAAAAGAAGCATGAACTGGTCGTTACCAAAGAATTAAAGAGGAACTTGGAGTTTGGGGTATCACAGAGTCCTAAATTTGTGCGTTTTAAGCCCTTTCTGTTGGTTCTCCTTGTTATCGCTGTCCCCGAGGTGCAGCAGCTTTACCTGGGCACTTGTTTTACCTGGAATCGCACGTGATGGTTCAAAATACCCCGTTAATGCCAGCCTTGGTTAACAGGATTTTATAGTTTGTATTTATTGGAATTCTTGCTACTAATTTTAACCGTTTGCAAGAAGCTTTAAATTCTGAAAATAACACACACACACCACCCCCATCCCCCACCAAGTTCCAGCATAAATAAGGGTAAATTCTCAGTTGTTCATTTGTGCCTCTGAACCTTCAGCAAAACAGGACAAACACACCAATACTAAGTTTAGGCAAATATTTTCCATAGAACGCTGCCTCCAGTATGAATTCCAGTAAATACATGACAGAACTTCCCAAAACAACATCATCTTTAATTATCTGCGTTTCCCTGAAGAAATGGGAAGGTTTCCAGCTGGTTACTCGGACCTGAGGATTTCCAGTGTCCTGTGTAGGAAATCATCCCTGATAGGGGATTTTATTAACTTTAAATTCAATTCTTCTGTGCTTTATTGACGCTCTCCTGTTCCTCCTGCTCTTTCCTCGGCTCCCACGTGCCAGATCTGGAGTATTTAAAGTGTGAGGAGCTCCCTGTGTGTGGCCCCCACCTCTGAGAGCTTTCAGAGTCAGGTTTGCTGTCTCCCCTCTAATCCCAGGGAAACCAGAGGACGAGCATAAAACCGTGACAAGAAAAGCCAAATATCTTGTGGGAGCTTTGGGGATGAATTTTGGGGGTTTTTTTGGGAGGGGCTTCAGAAATAATCTCAGGGTGCGTCTGACAAAAAGCACTTGGGTCTGTTGGGGTTTGGTTCGTGTTGGCGTCCCAGAGCAGGGCTTTGGTGTTGGAAAACTCGCTGCTTTCTTTCTCCGCTGTTCCCAAAGAATCCAGCAGGAGCTGTGGGAGGCAGGGAACTGGGCATGGAAGCGCGGAAATGCCCTTTCCAGATAGGAAAAGAGCGAAATTTCAGGGAGTAAAACACCGGGGGCTGTTCAGACCCCCTTTGGAGGGTCTGTTTTCCTGTCAGGCAGGGCTGGTCATTCCAGTTTGGATGTTCCTTTGGGAGCGATTCCTGCAGAGCTTTGGGAGCACCAGCGAGTTGGGCTGGAGGAAGGACTTCGGTTCATTCCCGTTCCGGGAACCGGGAGGAAACCTGACGCAGCTCCTTGTGGGACCTGGCAACGGGCAGAGCCCCGGGAATGCTGTGCCAGCCTTCCAGCCCTGCCTCAGGAAGCCTTTGGCTGGAACAATAGCGGGGAGCAGGAGTGGAATTCCTGCCTCTTCGGGTGTGTTTGAAGGGGCTTTGCTGTCCCCGAGCGTGTAGAAATGGGCGGCTCTCGCGCGGCGCCCGCGTGTTCCCGATGAGGGGCACGGAGGGGCATTCCTGGGAACTGTAAGGCAGGAAGTTCGGTCGTGGCATCACCAAGGAAGAAGGATTAGGTGACTCTTGGGTGATTCTTTCGGGGGTGACACGGGGATTTTGGAAGGGGCAGCAAAAACTCCTTAAAATTGGAGGTTTCTCCATACGAGAACATCCGAGAGAGTTAATCCAAATGAAGATATAAATCCAAATATGATTTTAATTTGGTTTAACTTAATTCCTCTGCTTGCTTGTGCTCTGGATGAAGGTGTCCATGCAGGGATTTAATTTCATCTAATAGAAGTACTTGGATTCATATCCTTAATTCATTTAGGCTGTGCACGTGTTCTCCTGTTCCCTGAGCGTTTTCAAGTGACCTGCAGCCAAGGAATCGGACATCAGGGAGGTGATGCCTGTGTAGGTACAGGGATGGTGTTGCTGCGAAGCCAAGAGTCTTCCCTGCCTAAAAAAGGGGAAACTGGAACAGAGCAATGTCTTTCCAGTATCCCTCTCCTCCATGGGATCCCTTGTGTGAAGCGTGGCAGGGAATTCCAACGCTGATATTCCTGCACTGGGGGTCACAAACGGGACAGCTCGGGAGCCTAAAAATGCTGGATCTTGGGAAACACATCTCAGCTTTGCCATAAACACCCCACGCTTGATATCACACAGCTTCAAACCGATTCATTTGCAGACTGGGGAGTTAATAAGTTCTGTAATTAAAGCTTGTCCTGATCTGTGCAGCAGGACTTTTGTCCCTGCCTCCTTATCCCTCTTCCGCGCTTCTCACCGCCTTTCTGTTCCACTTAACTTCCCAGAAGGACCAGCAGAACTTCCACCCATCTATAATTTGCTGTACAAGAACCACATGGAGGGTTGTTGGGGATTTTTTTTTTATTTATTTTTTTTTTAAATCCAGATTTTTTTCGTGTCTCAAATGCTTGTTTTGCTGGAGTTCTGTTCCTCCTGAGTTTCTGGCCACGCTGCAGAGCACGGGATGAACACACAGAGCTGGCCAGGCTGGCCATGAACAGCGTGCTGTGGAATGCAGTGTCGTGGCACTCGAGGAATCCACTGATCTCTGTACCAAGAGCAAGATGTTGTTTATTGTTGCTTTATAAAGGTTGTTTCGGGTTTATAAAACTCGTCATCCAGCGCTGTCGGCTCCGAGCGTGCCCGTGCTTTGCTCGGCGTCATAAACGCCTTGGGTGTGCTGCCCATCTGGGGAACGGTGTTGGATGGGGCTCTGGGAAGGCTCAGACCCTGTCTTGGGCTGGATATTTCTCTTTTTCCTAGGGAATTTGTCCATTTTTGTGTTAATATCAGCACATCCTGGCTGAGATTTCCTCGCTCCCAGGCTGAAAACGCTCGGAGAGGTTTTGTGAGGGACGACGAGAAACTTCAAGGGGTTTCAAGCTGTTTTAAATCTTTTGCTGCTTGAGTCTAAATTCCTGCTTCTGTGATCCATTGGAGATCAATCCGTTGGGAACTGATCCCTTGGAAATCCATGTGAGCACCGTGTCAAAAACACCCCCTTTGCACTTGGGATCCTCAGCCTCTTCCTGGCGATTATTTTTTCCCCATGGAAATGTCTCTTGTGCACGTGGCAACGTTTTCACTCCTAAATAACTCTTCAACCTGTTTTGTCAGGCCTTTTCTCCCTTTGGAAGGGTTTCCCAGTGGGATCCCAACGGAGCACAATTCCTGTTGGGTGGCATTTAGGAGATAAAACCGTCACGGCCCCAAATTCTGGCGAAATTGGAGGAAACCAAAACTTAGCCTGGCTGGAATTGGGGTCTGTTCTTTTTTTCCCTGGTTGGAATTCCAAAAGCCTTCGTGATCTCCAAAATCACAGCAGGGCAAAAAGAGCCACCACGGAGGCAAAAAGGCTGAAATTGGGCAGTTTTGGGCAGATTTTAATGGGGTTTTAGAGCTCACAGGGATGTGACTTTTTAAGTGCAAGCCAGCAAATCTGGAGGAAGAGGCTGATTGTTGAAACAGGCAACGTAACAACAGGATTTTGCAACGAAGCCCCAGTTTGCTTTTCCAAGCTTTCCCTTGGAAAAAATTCGCTTTGCGTCTCCTCAGGCCCGAGGATCTGTAATAAATTTTCCCTTCGAGTGTCCATTTTTTAACTCAAAACTTCGTCTGAAAACACCGGAGAGGCTCGGCTGAGCTGTTCAGTGCCCGAAATGTGGTGTGGGGAGGAATGAAGTGTCGCCTCTGAGCTGTTCTCAGAGGTCACCTTAGTTTTATCCCTTTAGAAATCGCTATCTCAGGAGTTTTTGTGTTCTCCTGCTTGGAATTCTCTGTATTTCCCTGAACCTTTTGCCTTTAAAAAACGATATCAAGTAAAAAAAAAAATACGGGTGAAAAAAAATCAAGCTGAGCTGGTTTTCGCTCGTGAATGTTGGAGCTTTAAATTTATATTTCTTCCAAGGTGTAATTTTTGATTTTCCATTTGTTTTGTTGTGTTTTTTTTTTTTTTTTAGGATGCTGTGACATCAAAACCAGTCATCCAGTTCCAAGGAAGCCAAGGGGTAAGTTTGTTCCTGCGTTGTCTTGGGACGTTGTACAGTCGATATAAGGAATTTGTGCTGTTCCAAGGAATAATTCCCAACTCAAGGAATGATGCTCTGGTTGCTGACAGGGAGAGTTTGAGGTCCAGGGAAGCTTTTTCCTCCCCTTTATTTCCCGACCTTGCTAAAAGCCAGGTGAAATCCAGCGTTAGGAGGCCGTGCTGATGGGTGGGACCAGGAAAAGGGTGCAGCAATCCACGGAGAGCTCACCTGCATCCCAAGGGAACGCCGTGCCAAGCCTGGTGAACTCAGGTAAACCGGACCTTGTGGGTCCCGGTTATTTCCAGCAGCAGAATTCCAGGTGTCCCGCAGCTTTATTTAATGTAACTGTGCAGCTCCTGCGAGGACCAGAAGGTATTTTACACCTGGCAGGTTTATTTCTCTAACTTCTCTTCCAGTACCTGAACTCAACCGTGAAGATTTTTATTCTTCTCGTTTTTATTCCTTTTATTTTCACGTTAAAACTTCGGGAAAGGCTTGAATTAAGTAGGCACCAAAATCCAGCACATTGTCCTGGCCCACCTATTATTTGTGACATTATTGTCGGCAACAGCACACAGAAAATGCAGCAGGAAAGACATGATTGTTATTGTAAGTTAAGGAGAAAAATACAGAGCTCCTCGCCTTGGGAAATAGAGAAAGGAGCGATTTCCAGGTTTTGGTTTGGTTTGGACTTTGTTTAGAAACGAACTTCCCCGAAAGCTGAGATCAAAATCCGGCAAACCCAAAAGCCGAGCGGAGGGGAAACTTCGAAGGGTGCGTGGCTTTGTCTTTATTAGATGAGAAACAGCTTTGCATGAAATAAGGAATAAAAGACTGGGGATGCTTTCCCTGGGGAGAGCACCTGGTGAGGATCTACCCCTGACTTTTTCCTGCGAAGCTGCTCAAGTTTTGGAAATGCCTCCCCTTGATGTTTCCTTCAAGGAAAAAAAAAATAACTAGCGAAAGGAACAGGGGAACATCTTCAAACGCTCCCCCTGCCCCGTGGGCTCCACGTGGATCCGAGGTGGAACAGGGTTAACAAAAAAAACCCACCCAAACCCCACTGTTGGAAACTGCTGCGGTTTCGTATCGTAATTAGGGCTATTTTCAAATGGCGAGGATTATTTTCAGATGATAAAAATCAATATTCGCTGCGCTCCATTGTCTCGGAGCCCTTAACTTCCAGAGAGGAGTTTTTTGGTGGGAGAGCTGCCGGTTATTTGTGTGAGAGCCCCCTGGAAAAAGGGGCGGGAGGAGGATGTGGAGCCTCAGCTCGTTAATTAATCGCACCCCGGGAGTAAAGGCCGAAGGTAGAGCTTTGAAGGAAGCGGGATCCAGCTCCGTGGGAGCAGGGAGGAAGAGCCCTTTGTCCCTTCGGGATTGTTTTTCCTGGGGCATGGCAAGGAGCTGACAGCTGGGGAACCATCTGCTTTTTTTAAGGGTAGGGCTCTCAGGGTTCTCCTGCTTCAAAAGGCTTTCCAGGGATCCTCCATCAGCTGGACCCCGGAGAGGATTCCAGGAATTTCGCCGGCTCTCGGATCCAGATGATGACATTCCAGCGCAGCTTGTTTAGCTGCTTGTTTTTTTTGTTAACGGCCTTCCTATTTTGCTTCTCTGGGGAAATCCCGTCCGCTTCGCTGGGATTGCAGAGCAGCGGTGTGAGGTTTTAATAGTGGGGTTTATGAGGTTTTAATAGTGGGAATTTTCTGTGCAAATATCCCTCTCACAAGAAGGGAAAGCTTTACTTGATGATTAGGGGAGGCAGGGCATAAAATAAGAATGTTGTAGTTATATATATAAATATTTTATATGTAGGAATGTGCTCCTTTTTTAATTCTCCAGAAGCCTTTAAATTACTTTTTACCTGTTCCAGTGTCAGGGATACTTTCAGTTTCTGGTAGACATTAAAAAAAAAGCGACTTTCGTGTTTGATCCACTAAAAAAACCAGGGAAGGGAGTTGTTGGGAATAAAACACCCGGTCAGGAAGGTGTTTTAGAAAAAGGGGGATTTGAGTTCCAGCCCAAAATAAAACAGGTGCTCCAGTGGCAAGGCACAAAACCTCCTGCCTGGAGCCTGGTCCGGATGGAATCTCTCAGGAGTTGGTAAAAACCTGGGATACATTTCTCTGCAGCCGTGCTGGTCTCCTTAATGGCTTTTGCAGTGCAGTATTCCTTGGAATAATCACAATTTCAGCCACAGAAACTGGCCTGTAATGAGCAGAGTGTTCCTCTGCTTTGAGGTGCTAAAGTGGGACTGGGGATATGCCTGAAGAACAGCACCTGGTTGTTAGTTTTTCATCACAAAGTCAGGTTTTTTGGGATGGTTTTGTAAGGTTTTGTACCCGTTTCTCGAGCGTTTTGCTCGTTTCGACGTGCACGTAAATCAGAATTTTAAGAGCCTGGAGTACCCCCCCAGAGTTAAAAGTGGTGATAATTATTCACAACTGTACGAGGAAGGCTGAAAAAAAAGACATTCAGAATCGGAGCTCAAGTTGGGTGAAATTTGCAGGTGCTTGGTGGGGAGAGAAGGGAAAGAACTGAACTGGGAGCGGGGGGTAAAAAAAAACCCTTCATGTTCCAAAAACACGTGTGTTCGTGGAGCTTTTTAACCTGACCGTTGGGGGGGAAAAAATGCCATTGCTTTGTGATGGGAAAATCCAACATTTCCCCCCATTTCTGGGCATGAAACTGTGCTGATATTAATAAGGGGAGGTGAAAAATCTCCATTCAGAGCGAGCTGAGCTGAATGTTACTTGAAAGAGGGAAACAGAAGTCACATCTGCACCGGGGCTATTTTTAAGTGTCTCTCTGGTTACTGGTGCAATGCTCGGCACCAAAATTAGGGGCTCTCCTCAAGGGCTGATTTGGTGGCTTGAGAAACCTTCTGGGGTTTGTTTTTTTTGGGTTTTTTTTTTTTCAGCTAAAAATAATTCCTAGATAACGGCCGGGTTTCGCACGCCGCGCTTTTGCAGTCCCGAAGTGACTCTGCCTCCCTGCCTCGGTTTACGCGCTCGGAAAAAGCTGCAAAAGCTCCCCAAAAAAGGCCGAAATCTGGGGCTCCTGGAGCGGCTGGTTGTTGTTTTTTTGTGGTTTTTTTTTCTTTTTTGACCCCCAGTGGTAAATCAGGAGCGAGGAGAAAGTTCTGCGGGGTGCGAATACACGGTTTGGTTGCTTTCCTGTTTTGCTTCCTCGGGGGGAATCCCGTTAACTTTTGTGCTGTCAGTGGGATTTTTTTGTTTTGTTTTTAAAGCGGCGACGCGAGTTGGAGCGGCGAGGTTTTAAGAGTGGGAATTTTCTATGCGAATATCCCCCTCGTCTGCCTAGGAAGGAGAGCTTTTCTTTCACAAACTTGAAGTTGTTTGCAGCGCAGCTCGATTTCTGCCCAACCGGCGGCTCCGGGAGGGAACGACCCCCTTGAATTTACCTTTCCTGCCCGTTGCCACCGAACTGATCTGCAAAAATACCCCCAGTCTGCTGGTTACAGGACTCTGTCCTCGTCAAGCCAGAAGGGAATTTTATTTCCCCTGCCCTGGGTGGGGGCGGAGGGCGCAGGGCCAGATTAAAAGGGCTGGTGGTGCACGTTTGGCTGGGGAGATAACGGCGCTCCTCAGGGAGGGCCCAGCAGCACCCACATCGCCACCAAATCTGCTCCCAGGTATCTTTAACCCCCCATCCCGGGGGATAACCCGTCCCTCTGTGTAAAACAAGGCTCAACCCTGGCTTCCTGGGCTTGCCTTTGGAAAAAAGGAGCTCTGTTTGAGCGCAGGGACTCAGCTCCGGAGCTCCTCGCTGCCTCCGATGACACCCCTGCGGTTTAGCAGAGGGGCACACAGATGGCTCTGGGTCGCTTCCCAGGCTGCTGGAGACATCTGAGATCGAAAGGAAACCACCCAAAACCCCCTCCTGTCCCGGCAGCAGTCCTTCCTGAGCGCGGGCAGGCGCGGATGCCACGGGCTGGTTTTGCTGGGGGTGTGTATTTTCTGCATATATGTGGCAATCCGGGTAAATATAAACCCGTGCGGTTGAGTGCAGCCGAAAATAGGTTGCAACCGATGTTGCTTCTGTCTGGTTTTTCTGGGAGCCATCTTAATTATCAAATATTGATGTGATAGTAGAGCTCAGACGCTGACATTTAGGTTGGATCTCCGATGCAGAGTGGGGGAGAGAGTTTTCCCTTTTGAAAAATGAATGGCTCGGGGTGAGGGGTGGGGGGGGGAAAGAAGAAAAAACAATGCAGGATGGCTGTGGAGTTGTCTGAGGAGCACAGTTAATGCTTGATTAAATATTTAATTTAGCAGCAGCGTCACACTCTACTGTGAGCCATGAAATCTTGTTATGGAATTATAATATCTTAAAAAAGAAGAAGGGTGCTACCTAGCGACCTGGCTGGTGCTATGTTTAGTGCTGGCTCACTAATTCGAAAGAAACAAGCCCTGGGTGTTTTAAATTGAACATAAACGGTGCGTTTTGAGCCTGAATCGATAGAACTGGGTCAGATTCCTAGAGCAAGGTTACCGTGGGCTCTGTTGCAGAGGCAGCAAGTCCCCTGCCCACGTCTCTGTGCTGTCTGTCGCTGCCCTTCCCCTGTGTGTCCACACACAGCGGGATGACTTGAATTCTCCTGGTAGCCTCTCGCCCTCCTGTGCAGAAATCCAAGTGCTTTTCTTGCAGGGGGTTTCAAAACGCCTAAAAAGCGTCGTGGCTGCAGGAGAATTGAGTTCTGTGTCAGCCTGGGGCGCTCCCAAGTGACCGGCGGTTTTTCCCCTCTCCCAAACAGCACATCGCGATTCCGAGGCCCGACCGCCCGACGGAAGTGAGGACCTTCACGTTTTACCTTTCAAACATCGGCAAGGACAGCCCCCAGGGGAGCTTTGACTGCATCCAGCAGTATGTATCCAGGTGAGTGGTACCTCCAAAAAAAACCCAACAAACCCCGGCCTGTTATTTTTTACCCCGTCTTCCGTAGCACCTTTTCCCTGACAAACCCGAACGAAGCTTAATACGCCTTCCTCGGTTTTGGAGCCTTTCTCATCTGTCTGAGTGTGGTCTTGGGAAGCAGCTGAGTTCCCTCCTGAGCTCTGGAATTATTTGAGTTCCCTCTCAGCTCCTCTGTGTCCCCCACTAATATTTAACTGGCACAGCCCCAGTTGTCCCCCGGTGTCATTTGCGGTGTCGGGAGTATCTTTTCCACGGCTTTCCTTTTTTTTGTACAGCAATGGCAATATCCACCTGGATTGCCTGGGGAGCATACAGGACAAAATCACCGTGTGTGCTACTGATGATTCCTACCAGAAGGCGAGGCAGAGCATGGCACAGGCCGAGGAGGAGACGCGCAGCCGGAGCGCCATCGTCATCAAACCTGGGGGGAGATACGTAGGTAAGCCCCCCTCTCCATTTTGGGGGGTTCTTCTCCAGGTTCTGGAGTCATTGCTGGCGTTGTTTGCTTGCCCGTGGCAGTGTCTGGTGGTTCCTTAGGGGGGTTTGGTTTTGGGTGCTGCTTTCTTTGCGCTGTGTCACCTTCACGGTTCCATCACCACGGAGAAGCCGTGGCTGCCCCATCCCTGGAAGTGCCCAAGGCCGGGTCGGATGGGACTCAAAGCAACCTGGTCTTAGTGGAAGGTGTCCCTGCCCGTGGCAGGGGGTGGAACTGGGTGATCTTTAAGGTCCCTTCCAAGCCAAACCCTTGTGGGACTGTTCCCGTGGCGCTGCCGGAATTGTGTGCGTGCAGGGACATCCCTGGCTGGCTGCAGGTCACGTCTGTCACGCTGGGAGCGACCCTGCTGATCCATCCCAGCGTCTGCGCCCGTGGCCAGCTCAGCTAAAACGTGCCACCCCCGTGTCACACGCGGCTGGTGTGTGCCCGCTCCAGACCAGAACGTGCCACAGGCTGTGTTGGTGACCAGCCTGGACAGACCATCTCGCTGTGACAGCAGAAGGAAGACCTTGGGAGAGGAAGTAAAACCGTGGCAAATATCGCAAGGGGCTTGCAGAGAGCCAGCTTTGGGCTCGGGGCCCTGCTTAACCTCGGGTCACAAACTCAGGGCGCAAACACGAAGCGGAGAGCAGGGTTTCATGATTTGTTCTTTTTGAGGCAGCTGTTTTTTCCTGCCGCCCATGTGATCTGTAGCCAGTCACTGCTCAGAGGATCTGTGATGAGAAGGGCGAGTTGCAAAACGTAGAACTGACCCTGACTCGACTGGCAAAGTGCTCAGAGCTGAGAAACGAGATAATAATCAGGAAGGAAACGCATTGATTTCCTGTAGACTGGAGGATTATTTTGTTTAGCTCCTCTTTGAGAACGTTACAGTAAGTGCATGAAGTTGAGGTTCGTGAGGGAGAAGGTTCTCAAAGGCAAATTGCTTCCCGGGGAGACGGAGCAGAACTTCTTGATTTAAAAATACTCCCTGCTAAAACCTTTCACTGCCCTGAAAATGGAGCTGTGTAAAAGCAGTGGCTGCTCCTAGATAAGATGTCGGTGTTGAAGACAGGAGGGGAGCGCTGGTCCAAGAAGGAAGAGCCTGGAAGGACAGTCCTGGTGTGGGATCCGCACATTCCCGGTGTGCCAGCACCATCAGCTGATTCCCATTCCCGGCAGGCCGGGCTGGAGGGACGGCACTGGCTCTCACATTTCCACGAGAACACGGAGCTCAGCACTTCAGCGGCAGTGGAGTCATTCCAGGCAGCTCCGATGTGGAAAAATTTATAGGAAATGTTGAAATTGGAGAGCAGCAGGGCTCGCAGATGTGAACTGGCACTTGGATCAATAAATACATGTGCAAATAGATGCCCGCAGGTAAAACCTGCAGGGGATGTGCGTGCATCCATATCCATGCACCTGCATAAATATTTTAAAATCCTTTGTGTTCTGGCTCAACTCAGTTTGGGTTTTTTTTTATTTTCCTTCTTTTCCTATCACTGCACATTTTGGCTCCAGCCTCAAGTGGAAACCCTCCCAGTTGTGTGTTTTTTACTGCTCGTGACCTGGCAGGAGTTAAGGGAGCTCTAGAAAGCTGACGGATCCTCTCTCGTCCCAGGCGCTGGAAACAAAAACCCAGTTGACCCCTGGATTTTTTTGGGGGGACGGTTTTTAAAGGCGTGGATTGTTGCTGCTCTTGCCTCTCACCTCTCCTGACAGGGGGGGAAGGTTGGGTCCTGCTCGCTCAGAGCAACTGTGGTGTGTGTGCGTAACAAAAAAGCCAGGAAATGGGGCCTGGGTTACGCAATCCCAGCTCAGTAAAACAAACAGTGCAGACAATCCCCAGTATCTTCAGATGACTCAGTTGGAAAACTGTCCCTTCCTAGCAGTGGAGAAGTGCCATCCTGGAAACAACCTCCGAAACGCTCGTTGTTTGTCCTGGCGAAGGTCACTTTCCCTCCAGCCCAAGTGATTTATTGGTTGTGCCTCCACGGCCCTCGGGACCTTGGAACCCCTGCTCGTTTTCTTCCCAGCTTTGCCTTTGGTAGCAGGAACCTGGCTGTGCTGGGTTCAGAACAGTCCAGTTCTTTTTGCTTTGGGCTTGACGTGGGGGCTGGTGTTGAGAGTCTGTTTTTCGGTGGGGACAGGGGGGGAAATGAGTTGTTGGATCGTGCTGTCGGCATCCAGGAAGCACAGCGAGGAAGCTGAGGTGCACTTTTGAGGCAGCTTTGTGTTCCAGCTTCTCTGAAAACCCAACTTGGAGGGTCGAAGCAGCTCTTAGTCCAGGGTAGAAGGGGTTATTCCATGAGCACAGACAGCACCCTGATGAATAGGCTGATGGCCCAGTGTCAGCCCCATTCATGGGGCCGTGTTTGGAGGGGGAAGGGAGGTGGACCCAGCCCCATAAAGTTCCTATTGTTCTAAAAGCAGAAACATCTGCTGGAGGAGCGTTTTTGCTGAGCTCAGCAGCGGGGAGCCGCTCGTTGACCAGTTCTGGTCTTTCCACCCCGTATTTCCACTCTTCTACATAATAATGCAGAATTTTCTTCTCATAGGGGAGGGGGGGGAGGGTTGGTGGTGGTGGTGGAAATAGTTAGATTAACCATGGGGATACGTGCACTTGGGATAAATGAAAAGCTGGCAAACAAAGGGAGCTTTATGTAAGCTGGTGGCCAATAATGCTCAGGTTTCCAGAGCTTGGTGTTGCTGTTTACTTGTTACGAGCTTGTCATGAACCATAAACCTCATGGGATGCTCGTTCGGTGCCAGAGCCGAAGGGGGTGTGCGCCTGGTTGTGTTTTTGTCCTTCCTGGTCATCTCTGTGGCGCTTCGGAGGGCGCGATGAACTCTCTTGTGCGTGCTGACAGCCCCCTGGCCTTTGCAAGGTGACTGCTGCAGTTCACTGTTCTCGTCTCATTTTAGGCAAAAAGGTTCAGGTGCGTAAACCTGCACCAGGAGCTTCCGATGCTGTTCCCTCCAGGAAGCGCCCAACGCCAGTCAACCTTGCCAGTGCAATAAAGAGAGGCAATAGTGCCATTTCTCAGAGACCCTTCAAAGATAGGGTTGTGCACTTACTGGCACTAAAGCCTTATAAGAAACCTGAACTTATTCTCAGATTGCAGAAGGATGGACTTTCTCAGCAGGACAAGGATTTGCTGGATAACCTTCTGCAACAGGTTTGTACCCTCGGCGGAGGCGACGATTTATTTTTTTATTTTTTTTGTAGGTAAAGGTAAAGGGAAATGTCTTCTCGGAACCCTCCCGGGTCAGTCTCAACCTGTTATCTCCAAACTGCAGCTGAGTGTGTCTCTTAAAGGCCGTGGGTGACACAGCCCCCAGCTCGTGGTGCTGTTGCAGAGATAGCGGGAGCCTCTCGTGGCTGCGCCTCGGGCTAGGGGGGGGTTTTGCAACCAAGCTGGATGATTTTGGCTCACCAGATCAGTCCTTTCAGAGGAACACTTGTGCTTGGTCGCGGGGGAGGATTGCCTGACAGAGGATCTCCGACTCACTTGCTTTGCTGTAACCTGTAAACGTCTGTGTTTTTATTCTCGCGGACGTAGAGGAGCAACTCTCTGTGTTGGGACGCGTTTTTCTGCGCGAGGGAAAAGATGTCCCCTCCTTTTTTTTTTTTTTTTTTTGTTTGTTTTGTTTTGTATTGCTCTGAGCCTTTCCTGCTTGGAAGTGCCACTGGTTAGGTGTGAAGATCACGCAGCTTCTTGCCAAGCACATTATTGGTATGTCAAGTGTGAAAGCTGTCTCCGAGCTGAATCAGTTCCTAACACTTGGAGTCACGTTGAAGGTGCCATTTTAGGCCTTGCAGTCAATCCCTTTATTGCTTTCTTAAACACATCATGGCTATTTACTTAAGTGCTGCAGCTGCCCTCTTCTGTACCGGATTATATCCTTGGAAAATATTCTGTATTTTGCTCCTTTCCAGAGCTGAAAACACTGAGGCAGGACTTAGTTTGCCCGAGGGCACAGGGCAGGTCACATTAAAACCGGAGTCCCAGCCGGCACAACCCGCTCCTTTCCCTTAAGACGTTAACCCTGGAAGCCTTTAATTTTTTATTTTTTTTTTTCTAGCAGTGCTGGGATTCTTTGGAGCCACCTTTTGTGAGTGCCATAAGTAGGTTTCAGACTAGAAGCTCTGTTTCTGGTGATCCCTTTGGACTGATGCTCCCTCCCCCCGAAGCCCCGGCATGGAAGCGGCGCGTGCGGCCGCGGCCACGGGGCCCCTGATTGGCCTAAATGCTGATTTGGCTGGAAACGCGTTGCTCGTAAAGTTAATCCCTCTCAGCCCTCCCAGGGCTCCCTCCCCATCCACCAGCAGACACAGATAAGCTAAAAATTACAGGCTGTGTTAAAGCTACACGTCTAAATCCGTCGAGGTGTGGGTTTCGTTGTGCTCTCTTGCATCTCTCGCAGGACTCCGTGTTCCTGACGGCCTTTTTGCCTCGTTTTGCAAGGTTTCTATTTTTGGGAGGGCTGGGGTGGAGCTTCCAGAGTCCCACACAGGAGCAAAACAAGGAGGTAGCAGCTCTCGAGCTCCGTGGAGAGAGAAAAAACCCAAGTTGTTCTTCCCGGGGCTCCAGAAACAAGCGGGAACCGGAGAAATTCTGGGAGAGTTCTTGAAAAAGAACCTGGCTTTGCTTTTGTCTTTTGGGTGTGTTTACAGGGACACCTCAGTGTAAAACACAGCTCAAATTCTCCTTGTATTTTGGCTCAGGGTTTTGGAAAGCTGACAGAAGTGAAAGGAAAAACAAAGTGTCGGTCGTGTAAACTGATAACTGGGCTTTCTGTTTTGCTCTTTATCAGGAGAGTTTGCTGTGTTACTTGTGCAGCTCTTTTGCTTTGAAATGCCTCGATTTTTTTGATTTTTTTTTTAAATATTTGGTCGTAGTCTCCCTAAAGCAAAAAGCAGAGGAATTAGCAGCACCTTCAGTCAATTCAAGGCTTTCCACTCCTCCTCTTGTTTTTGAGGCGTTTTATGGCTGTGTGGATAATAGGAATCCCCTGGCACAACCATCTCGTGAATGGAGGGAGCCCTGGAGAACCGTAATCCCAGAACAGAGGCACAGCACCTCCATGGACTGAATAAAAAACATCTCCCGGCTTCAAGGATGGAACAGTCCCTCGAGCTGAGGGGCTCAGGCAGGGAATTTTGGGATGCAGCTGCTTGGCCAGTGGATCAGCCCGGCCGTAGGCAGAGCCTTGGGCACCTGGGCCTTTGTGTCCCTCTTCAAAAACACATTTAAGGCTTTATTTTCTTCTTAAACTTGCAGTGCTCTGCAAGCACAGGCTGCTCAGAGCAGCTCTGGCTGCCCCATCCCTGCCGGTGCCCAAGGCCAGGTTGGAGCAAGCTGGGCTAGTGGGAGGTGTCCCTGCCCGTGGAATGAGATGAGCTTTAAGTTCCTTTCCAAGCCAAACCGTTCCATGACTCCCTGAATCACCTGAGAGAGAGGTTCACTGTCAGGGAAAGCCTGATTTGGGCTCTTTGCTTGGTGCCAACACTGGATTTTTCAGATGTGTGACCAGCAGCAGCCGCAAGAAGTTCAGTTTCCTTTCAGTGGAAAGACTGACCCAAGTGGGATAACTCTGAACCAGTTGTTTCCGTCCTGATCCGATCCTGCCCGTTCCAGCAGTGTTTCCTATCCATGCAGGGTTTTGTTGGGGGGAAGCTCCACAGGGGTAGAGCCGGATAAGACATCAGGCAAAGCGTGCTGAGCTCCCTGCGGCGCCGAGGCTGCAAATCGCACCTTCTGTTCGTGCCCCAAAGCACCCCTGGAAAAGTTCTCCCCGTGAAATCCAGTGGATCTGCATTCTCCTCGCTGCTCCCCGAGAAAAGCAGCTCTCTGTCACCTCCTTTCCCGGCTCGTGTAGCGAGGAAAATATCTCCTGGCAATTGTTAACTAAATTATCGCCACAAGAGTTCCTCTCTCGGCCATAAACTGCCCCGTTTTGGCCCTGGCACAGGTGTGATAAGAGGACTGCCTGTTCCCATTAGGGTTTATTTCCAGGTATTTCCATAAACTGCTCTTGTGCTGGTCCAGGCTACCCAAGCTGAATAATCTTTTTAGATGGGACGTATTTCCCACTGAACTGGATGTGCTTTAGGAACTCGTTGGGAATTACTGCAGTGACAGGGCAGAAGGAAAGGCGCGGCTTGGTTAAATAATCTTAATAATTAGGAAATGAAACATTAAAGCCCTTGATCTCTGACACTACTAACTGCTAAGTCTGCTCAGGTTTTGCCTTGGCTCTTGTTTGTGAGAATAAGTGAGAAAATTGAAAGCCTAATGGTGATGTTTTTACGGATTGCTTCTGTTTCAGGTGGCAAATTTGAGTGCCAAGGACAGCACTTTCACACTGAAGGATTGTGTATACAAAGAAGTGCAGAAGGACTGGCCTGGCTACTCAGAAGGAGATCAGCAGTTGCTGAAGAGGATCCTGGTTAGGTAATTATCCCATATTCTCCCTAATTTCACCTGGAGCTTGGAAATCAGGGTGACCGAGGTCTGAAAGCTGAGCGTCTGACTCGTTTTAACATCAGGCAGGTGGAGGAGGAGTTGACTAAACTTGAATATCCAAGTGGATCCATTCTCCTAAAAGCTTGAGGAGAACCTGGATAGGGAGCAGAGCTGGCAGAGTGAGGTGTGTCCAGCTCAGCTCTGCACTGGGAGTCTCCTTCCCTTTTCCCAAATCTCCTTGCACGCGTCTTCCTGTGTTTAAAGGCAAAGGAGAAATTGTCACCAGGCAGCCACATCCCTGAGGTTGGGATCCGACTGAAGTAAGGGATGCATGGAAAAGCAGAGGCAGTTCCCTAGGGATTAAATCCCCTAAAACACGTGCTGGATGTCCTGCTGCTGATCCTCTGTGTCCGAGGGGTCCCTGTTCCCTCCTGAAAACAGTCAGTTGATCCTTACTTGCCGAAGGTGTTTTTCCTCTACGGATATTTTTCCTTAAGTGAGGCCTCCGAGCTTGGAAGGCAGCAGGGAAAGAGCCCAGATCTCCCAGGTTTCTGCAGGAGAATTCTTCCCTGGGTGTTTGTATTTCCCTCTCTGGGTTTTCAGTGCCTTTGTAACGCAGACAGAGCTTTTTTACTTGTGCCTTATTTTATTGCGCTTTGGGTTGAGATGAAGAAAGAAAACAAGCAAACTTGCTCTGTCTGAGCAGTTCCCACGATTTAAAAAGCACAATTGACTTGGAGATGAGACTTTGCTAAACCAACAGAAAGTTGCACTCCAAGTGCTTCTGGTGTGGCCGAAGAAAAATCAAACCCCTTTAAACGGCCTCGATGTTAAATTGTAATTAAGAGGAGAGCCACAACTGCCATGCGATCTTTATGGCTGTCAAACAACCCAGTGAATTTCTCCCTGTAGAAAAAGCCATGTTTTTACTGCTTTTTTTTTTTCTAGAATTGTGGCGTTTCAGTTAGGAGGAGGTCTAAAAATAGACCTTGGAAAGGATGTATTCAACTGTACAAACAAAGCCCCGCTCAGCCAATGCAGGTAATGAGGCTCCAAAATGGAAAAAAAACATGCAGGGGTTCGAAGACAGGAGAAAAACAGCCACAAAAAGGGCACAGGCGGCGGCAGACGTTGGATTTACGTCGCCCCCGTTGCCTGGAGCCGACCAATTGTTCCGTGTCCTCCTGGTTTTCAGGGCCAGTGGCCACTGGCTGGTTCAGCTGCTGCAACGACTGGCACATCTGCAAATGTTGGAGCTGTAACTCAACCCCGCTTGCTGGGTTTTTCCCTCCTGTTGGTGTTTTCCATCCTTGTGTGGGTGGAAAACGGGACCCTGAGGCAGGCGGGGCGGGGAAGGTGTCCCTGCCCTGTCCTGTGTCCCTCCCTGGTTGGAAGGTCCATTCCAGGATTCCGTGGAACCTTCAGCTCTTACAGAGCTGCTGAAGTCCACGGTGAGGAGACACGAGGAGGTCGCTCAGGCTGATGACCCAGCCCCCCAAAAAAGCCCCTTTTCCCCCCGGGGTGTTTCTGGGACGTCACCGTCCCCTTCCGAGTGCTTTCCTTGAGCTGCCGAGGTTGTTCCGAATCAAATTGAACAAAGCCGGGGCTGGCTGTGACTAAATGATGTCTAAATGTTGCTGCAACGCAGCCCGAGGTTCAGGCTCAGGTTAAAAGCAAAATCTTGTCAAGTCATGGGCGTTATCTGCGAAATAATCTTCCTGATGTTTAAAAAATACGGGCTTTAATGCTGACTGTCGTTTTCTGCAGTGGAAGAATTTAGACCTCGGTTATTTAGGCTCCACAGCTGGTGACAAACTGACTGCAGAGCTACTTTATTAAAAACCTTTAACCCTGAATTATTTTTTTTTTTTTTTTCCCAGTGTTTTTGTTTTTTTTTTTCCCAGTTACAACTTGATGCAACAGTAGGGTGGTTTTTTTCTGGGTGATTAATACAGGGACAGTCTGGGCAAAGCTGGTGGGCTGGGAAAGTACTCCCAAGATCTGGGGAGGAGTAGAGACATGGCCTGAAGGGGTATTAAGGCACCTAAGTGATTATAATTATTTATTTTTTTTTGCTACAAGATGTTTCTCTTATTTGTCAAACACCACAAATATAGCCCAGAGTAGCTTTGTTTTTGCATGATGCAACTTAAAAGTGTTATTGTGAAGCCCTAAATGTAAATCCTGGTGGACCAATAATACCTCAACGGTTCCTGTTATAATCCTGTTTTTCCTGGACCCAGAGGGGCTCGCTGCTGAAAGGACTGCTGTTCCCATAAAATGTTGTTTTAATGATGCTGATGAGTGGGAGAACTTATTCCTTAACATCTGACCTTGAGTTTCAGCCCCTTCCCAGTGGGCTTTGCTTTCTGAGTTGTCTCCTGAAGTCACTTTTAACTGCGTAAAGCAAAAGCTCAGCAGAAAGTTGTTTAATTAATCTCTTACCGAGCTGTATTTCAATCAGAAGAATAATGTATTATATCCTCTACACTTTAAAATTCAGCGCCAGTTTTACTGATCTCCACGTGGATCACGTTCCTGAGGCTGCTGTTAATCTGTTGTAATTCTTTACATCGAGAGGAGAGAGGTAAAACTGTTGGAAAATCAGTTCCATCCTCAGCAGGGAATCCTCTCCTGCGTCCGAGGGCTCAGCCATGCCTCCTCCCTCCCTCGCTCCCTGGCAGTGCTGGTCCCTCCATTCCCAGAGAACCACAAGACAGAAAGGGAAGGAAAGCAGGGAAGAGGGAAGGAATTGCCACTTGTCGTTGATGTTTCCCCGTAGTGGTTTCTCCTCCCTGGATCTCGTCCGAGGTCAAAGCTGCGAGCGCTCATCCTGAGCCCAAAAAAAAGGCTCCTGGCTCCACGGGGGAGACGTGAAATGCCATCCCTTGCCTTGCCAGGGCGCGGGATTTGACCACCCCCGACCTCTTTGTTTTGCAGGAAGCTCTGCCAGCCCCAGAACAGCAGCGGTTTTCAAGGAGAAGCACCTTCCCTGAGCCCCCCCAAGGACACCGTGAACTCCAGCTCTCCCCCTCAGGTGGGTGATCCCAAGGTGGCGGGCGCAGCCCCGGGATCCATCTGCTCCTGATGGATTCGGCCGCTGGAGGTGTGTCCAGGCAGAGCTGTTGCCTGTCTGCACCCTGTAATCACCTGCTGGTGGGTCGAGAGGTCGCTGGGATTTTATCCCTGTTTTATTAAGTTGGAACCTGATTCTGTGTTCCCTCAGCATCTGTTTCTCCTCTGGCTGTGCCTGCGGGGAGAATCCCTTCCAGGTTCGGTTTTAAGGGCTGAATTGTTTTCCCAGTGCCCACATCCCTCTCGGAGTTCCTGGGAGAGCGAGCTCGTGTTTTTGCTCGTTGCCGATAATTGAGCGGGGCGAAGGCGTGACGAGCAGCTCCCCAGCGCACGCTGGACTCATTAAAATCCTTGACCTCCTGCGGCCCAGTTGCCGTGACAGATCCCGGGGCAGGTCGCTCTGCTCTCGGAGGGGAGATGCCAGTGCGTGGAGAGCTGCGAAAATAATGTTGGTTTTTTTTTTTCCCCTGTTTTTTCCACGAGAAGAAACACAACCCCCCTCAAAGGAGCTGTGCTTGTTGTGTGTGTGTGTGTGTGTCAGGCAGAGTCTGTCCCCACTTTTCCCGGGATCCTCTCAGCACAGGCGTTTCTCACATTGTGAAACTGCCTCCTTCCCTTCTCCGCCGTGGGTCAGCCCAGACAAGTTGAGTATTTATTCTTCTCCTGCCAGTGGAATGTGTAATTCCTACTTGTCTGGACAGACGCGCTGAGGATTAGTGGCAAAGAATATTAGCAGGTAAAGAAATTATGTGCTTTCTGGCAGTAAGAGGGAGGCAATTCTCTGTTGAGAACAAGGACTGTGTAACTTGTTTGCCAGGTAGCTAATTCCAAATCCTCTCCTGCTCTGCTGTGGGCACGTTCCCGGGGAATAAAGATCACCTTCGAGTTAGCTTGGAAAACGTGCAGGGCTGTTAACAGGCCGGGCTTGTGTGTGGTTTTTTAACTGATGCTGGGGGAAAAAAAGTAAGGTTGAAAAATCATCTTGCTTCTGGCTGGCCCTATTTTGAAAGACTCCGAGGTCTGCAGGGGGTGGTTTTGGGTCTCTGGAGTTTGAAACTTTGGGGAGGTGGCTGATGGGTTTGGATTTAGGAAAGTTTCTGTTTAGAAAGGGATGGCTGCTAATGGGTGCAGTGCCAGCAGAGGACTGGGATTTGGTAGTGTGGCATGCAGAAGATTTTGGGAAAGTTCAGCTGTGGAATGAGGGTGTTTAAAAAAAAAACAACAAAGGATTGGTCTGGTAATTCTAAGGCAGCCTGGCTGAGCAGGAGCGGGATGCACATGCACCTCACAACCAGGGAGGTGAAGCTGGTTTGGTAAAACAGGGCAGTTTGGTGGGTTTTTGGCGACCTGTTCCGAGCGCTGCAGTCGGACATGGCCCCTCCTCTGGGAGATGGACACTGCGTGTTCTGGGAAGTGATGTTGCAAAGCCGGTTGGACGTGCTGGCCTTGCCCCTGGAGCGCAGTGGCACAACCAGCAGCTCCTCTTCCTGATCACCCTGACAGGTGGGAAGGATCTCTGGCACGGGGCAGAGCCCTGGAGACCCCCGAGTTGGCAGAGAGGAATAACAACAACCAGGGGGAGAAAAGGAGTGAATCGGGGGCTCCTGGAGCCATCACCTGCGTGATGGAGCAACATTTCCATTGGCAAACACGTCACAGCCCTGCCTGAGACAGAAGGAAAACAGTGAATTATCCAAGAGAAATACCCAGAGCTGTCGCTTGTTTTCCTCTGGGCGCTAAACAATCCCTGCTCAGAGTTCCTGCAGCCCTGGAGCTGCCAGGTGGGCACACACCGAGGGCCGGCCGAGGTAATTCTGGCTGGCACACGCGCTGGGCTGAGCCCGACAGCTGTGGTTCTGGCTCTGGCTTCTGCTGCCCTGGCGGATGGGTTCTTCCACGGAGCAGCTTTTCCAGGCTGGAGAACTGCCTCCAGGGAGGTGTGGGCACGTGGAGCTGCTCCAAACAAAAACCCTGCCTGTGACAGTCCCGCTGACGGGCACAGCTGGGAACAACTTCCCTCTCTACCCTTGCTCATAAAAAAAGGGGTCACCCGGGTCACGTTGGCCCCTGTGACGTGGCTTTTGAAGTGCTGCGAACGTCCCCTTTTGCCTGAAAATCTGAGAACTGAGCAGCTGGCACTTCCTCAGCTCTTCCGGGCAATGCCTGGCTCTTGAGAAGAGGAAGGAGCGGGTTGCTGGGCGAAGCTGGTGACCACAGAGCCGGGAGGGGAAAAAAAAATGCAGAACTGGTGAATCCCCCTTCCCTGCTTCACAGGTCTGAGCACGTTTTCCCTTTGCAGGGGATTTGGGGTGCTCTGAGTGTTGTGCCTGTGACCAGGACAGATGTTTTTATCGTGGAATCCCGGACTGGTTTGGGTTGGGAGGGACCTTAAAGCCCATCCAGTGCCACCCCCTGCCATGGGCAGGGACACCTTCCACTAGCTCAGGTTGCTCCAAGCCGTGTCCAACCTGGCCTTGGACACTTCCAGGGATGTTTCCAATCTCTGCTGATTGGCTGGGACGGGGGGGTTTGAATTCCAAAGGGCTGGATTTGAAACAGGCTACGGTGAGAGCGTCCTGGGTGGCGTGACCCGTGTCTGGATAGGGTGGGAGATCAGTGATTCCTGAGGGGCTGGTGGGATCCTCTAAGCTCTCCCACCAAGCTGTAGGCTCTGGAGAAGGCTGTCAGGAAGCAGCTGGGGATGGATCAGCTGCTTTTCCCGGGAATGCTCCCTTCTTCCCTGCCTCACACCACCACCTAGCGGCAACCCTCGAGCCCTCTCCCTCATTCGCCTCTCCCTCTTCCCTCCTCAGAAACGATCCCAGCCCCTGGAGTTCATCGACCCCCTGGCCAACAAAAAGCCCAGGATCTCGCACCTGGCTCACAGAACCCAACCCACCTTCAACGGGAAGCTGAGCTCCTCCAACGGGAAGGACGCCCCCGCCGCCCCCCCCGCCCTGCCGGAGTCGGGAAGCTCCAGCTCCAGCTCCAACCTCCCGGTGCTGGAGCTGCCCAGGCCTCACGACCCCCTCTCGGACGTGAGCAACGACCCGGCTCACAACGGCAGAGACTGTGAGAGCAGCGAGGCCACGGACAGGCTGAGCCACCCCCCGCCCACAGACTGTCCCCAGACCAGCAAACACAACTGCGGCTCCTACGTCAAATCCAAGAAAAAATCCAAAAAGCACAAAGACAAGGAGAAGGAGAGGAAGGAGAAGAAGGGCGAGGAGAAGTGCAAAGAGGAGAAGCAGAACTGTGAAGTAATAAAAAACGCTGACTTAGGTAGTGTTCCCCAGGAGCAGGTCACAGGTAAGGATGGGCTGAGAGGTAATTTTGGTGTTTTGGCTGGGTGTGATCCCGCTCTGGATCCTTTGAGGACGGAGGGAACGAAATGCCGGCGCTGTCCTGCCTCCAAATCGCCAAATGTGCTTCCTCTCCAGAGAGGGTATCAGGTTTTTCCTGTTTAACCTTCCGTGCTGTTCGGAGCTGCCTCAGAGCGTGTCGTGTTCCTCCTGGTTAAATTAAAAGCCGGGATAATCTGTGGGGATGAAAGGCAGGGAGCGAGACCTGGGAAGAGCAGCTCCCCACGGCGCTTGTGGTGGGGTGTTTGTGGTGACTGTTGGTTGGGGTTTGGTTTTTTCTTGCGTTTTTTTTTTTTTTTTTAATGAAAAGTTAGTCACAAAAGCTTTTAGTATTGGATACAAATGAAGTGATAGGTAAATCTGGTGATAAATGCCTGTTAAAGCAGCACCCAAACGGCTCTTCCAACCTGGAGGAGCTTCCTCGTGTCCCACTAGGACTCTGAATTTATTTGTTCGAGGGCTGACACAACAGTGAATCTTGTACAAAACCCATTTTCCATAAACCACTGTTTCAGAGTCAGTTCTATGAACTCTTAGAAGCCAGAGCAGAGAATAACTCTTGGCTAATCCCACCCACTCCCTTTCCTGCTGCTTCCATGTTTTCTGCTGTTTGTTCCAGCTCCCCAGAGCACTGGGACTTCCCCTGCAGCCTCTGGGAGTATCTTTGAAATTTCTTTTTTTGAATCCCATCTCATTTTCCCTTGCCCTGCTGCTACTCTGCACATCCCTCTTCGTGTCTGGTGCATGAAAATCATCCAAAAAGGACAGTATCTTGAAATGGTGCTTGAAAATCATCCAAAAGGGACAGTATCTTGAAATGGTGCTTGAAAATCATCCAAAAGGGACAGTATCTTGAAATGCAGACTAATTTGTTGGACTCCTGGAAAGGGAGCTGTTCCCAGGGTCCCAGGGCTGAGCTGGTATCAGCTCTCACCTTTCCCCACGGTATTTGTAGCACCTACAGGAGCATTTTGGTGGCTCAGCAGTGATGTTAAGGACAGTCCATGGGTTGTGTGGCACTGCAGGATCAGTTTTTTAGATAATTCCTCTACTTTAACCTCCTCTGGTGTCAATCCCATTTTTTTTGGGAGTGTTGGCTTTCTCCCCCGTTGTTTTCTCTCTTAATTTTTTTGCCACTGTTTCTTACAGACACCCGCATACCCCAAATCTTGAAGCTGCTGAGCCTTCCCCACCTTCCCTGCTTGGCTTCACAGCTTAATGACTGGATTTCTGTTAATTAGTTGGGGTTTGTCCCTGCTGCTGTTCGGGAGGCAGCGAATCCGAGCTGGACTGGGAGCAGCCACAGACAGGATGTGGTCGGTCCTGCTCGGATCCTGGACATCCAGAACTTGGGGAGCTTTTCCTTCTGTGCCTTTGTGCCCCCGTCCTGCTCCTTCCCCACGTTCCCCCTGAGGGCTGAAGGGAAACGGTTTGATGGAATCACAGAAGGTTTTGGGTTGGGAGGGGCCTCAAAGCCTCGTCTCCTTCCAAGTCCTGCCTGGAGGAGTGGGAGTTTCTCCTGGGAAGTTTCTTCCAGAGGGACCTCGGGGGTCCTCTCAGCGTCAGTAGGTGGCACTCACAGGCAGAGCAAACCTCCCTGTCTCCCTTTCTCCTCCTCCATCCTTGGACCTTCCTTAGGCCACGTCCTGCGCCTTCCACGCCGTGGGCAGGAAAGGAGGGAAAAGCAGGGCTGTCTGCGGCGGGGATTTGAGACTGGGGTGGTTTTATAAACCCTGGGTTGGTGCCGTTCTCTCATCCTGCCCAGGAAGGCCTTTCTGTGGAAATTTGGGGAGGGGGGAACCAGTTTCTAGAAAGATCTGATCGGGTTGTTGCTGACTCAGCTTTTGGGCGGCTGCCTCTGCTGAGGACTTGGGAGTATAACCCCCAATTTGCGAGAAATATCCCTTTCCAAACTCACATCCACTGGCTTTCTTCCTCCAAATCCCTCCTGCGGTGCTTGTTCTACACTGAGGATGGGTCTGGTTTAGGCTCCCTCCCAGTCCTGTTCCCCCTGAGGTCTTTGCTGCCATCACCGAAGCTCCTGAACGTTCTTAGCTGAGCCTTTCTTGGTGCTGACTCCACTTCCTGGAGCTGGGAGCTCTTGGATCTGTGTGAGGGCAGAGCTGCATTACCTGCAAACCGGCTCTGGGTTGGGAATACCAGGAGTCTGCGCCCGGAATATTCGTCTGGGAACCCACATCGAGTGTAGACACGGGAGGAAAGGGACGTTCACCTCGCTCAGCTCCGTCCTCTGGATCGGGACGTGTTTTTAGCCCCATCCCAGCGGTGCTATCAGTGTTATCCCACTCCAGGCACTGTTTATACACCAATTAAATTCAGATTTTTTTTGTTGTTTTTCTGCACTGGCTGATGTTGGTGCTGTTCTGCCGCCAGGCAAATAGTAGAGAGAAGCCTTGAACTTTCAGCCACCTTGTTGTGGCTTTTCTATCTCCTGTCACTTCCAAGCAAAACAGAAATCCCTTAGAATTCCATAAACTGTGTATTGCGGGCGAGTTCGTGAGCTTGAAGCTGAATTGCAGAGAGCTTTGAAGTTTAAGAACATCTGTAAACAAGCCTTTATTTTTTCAGGTTTAAATGGAACATGCAATAATTCTAGTGTACCAACATCAACTTCAGAAATGCCAGATTATTTATTGTAAGTATTTTTTTTTTATCAGTTGCTTCATCACTCTGGGATCGTGTTTCAAGCTTAAAAATCACAATGCACTGGGGATTTCTGTTGGACTTTCATGTTATTGGATAGAACTTTGTGAGGTGGGGTAAAAAGCAAAAAAAAAAAAAAAAAAAAAACAGTAAATCCAGCTTTGCAGAGTTTTTGAGACCTAACTAGGTATCAGATCAGTTCTTTACCTCCCTGTGGAGTGTTCAGGTTTGTCTCCTGTAAACTGATGTACCTGTCGAGGTAGTTCAAGGAAACATTTTATATACCTTGAAGGGGCTTGAGAGGATTAAACATCTCCGTGTTACAGTTGGGAACTTGGAGAGGAAATAATCTGCTTTAATGTGATGGAAGACAAGGCAAGGAAGGATTTGGGGAGGTTTGCTAATTCTTCCCCTCTCCAGAGCCAAGATCATCTGCATAAACCAGTGAAATATTCTTGGAGGGGAGGTTATAACCCCCGGGTTGGGATGTGAGTTGTTTCACCTCTTGACTCTTTAATCAGTTCCCCTGGAGGTTAATGAAACAATCCACTCCAAAAAAAAAATAAAAATCCCCGCGCACAAAGCGCAGGATCTGCATAAACCCCAAACCTGTTCCAGGCAAGTGTGAGGAAGTGTAGCTGGAGGGGGGGAACATTTCCCTTTCCATGTCACAGCCTGGGGTTTGATTCCATCACCGCTGGGCTGGCACCGCCAGGAGGGAAGGGATGGAGGAGGGAATCCCTGGAGCTGCCTGCGGGAGATAAAGGGTTCTCGTGTGGTTGCTGGTTTTCTGGGCTCTCTGAACCCCAAACAACCCCCTCAGGGCGACACTTTTAGGGCCGTTCAGAGGAATTTGGGTGGCTGGAGGAGGGAGGGTTCCATTCCCAGATGTGCTGGTCCCTCCTGCAGAGGGGTATGAACAGCTCCTTGGTCCCTCTCCGAAGCATCAGTGGGAGGTTTCTGAGCTCTGTGGTCTCACCTTCTGGTGGGATCCAGCCGTTTTGATGGCCAGATCCCTAAATTACAGGAGCTGCCTCACATTTTAAGAGCTGTTTTAATCGTGAAGGTGAATGTTTTGCGCTGGTAGAGGACTTACCTCCTGCCCTGTGTAGATGCCTCTTTATCCCAACTTTGCAGCAAGGAGTCAGTCCGTGAAGGCGAAAGCACTTAAAAAGTGCTTAAAAAGTTAAAAAAGAGTGAAAGCTCCCCCCTTAATTTGAGGCCTAAATTACCTTCTGCGTGTTCAAGCAGCGAGCTGGGGGAGTCAGGGAGGCAAACTCATCCCAAAAGATGAGCTTTACCTTCGGAGAGAGCCGTAAATGTCAGGTTTAATGGCTTTTTTTTTTTGTTGAGCTGAATCACCTCCAAAGGGCCCCAGGGGCACATCTGCTCAGCCTCGCTCAGAGAAGGTGCTGGGAACAAAGTCCAGCTCCTCACTGCGGCTTCTCCTCCTGCTCTTGCCACATAATCGCCCTGAGAGCGTTTTTTTGCAACGACGGGCTCAGCGCTTTTTGTGTTCCCTTAAAGACTCAGCACTGGAAGCATCGTCTTCCTGCTGTTCCAGTGCCTGGCACAGATGCAGAACTCCATGTCCTGCGGGCCAGCAGGAGTTGGAAAAGCTGTAGCGGCGCTATCTGAGTGTCTTCCTCCCCCCACAGCTGCTCCCAGGCTTTTTGTGTACCTGCCTATTCCGCGCTATCTGGCAGAGATAGGAGGTTTGGGGAGCGAACAGTGTTTTCGTTCTGCAGGGAGGTCAAGGCAATAATCCTGGCAGTTGCCTCCCCAATTCGCTGCCGTGGTGCAGAATCAGGAGGAGAGGAAACAGCCTCGAGTTGCACCAGGGGGGGTTTAGGTTGGATAGGAGGGAAGATTCCTTCACTGGAAGGTGGTGAGGCGCTGGAACAGGGAATCACCATCCCTGGGGGAATTAAGACACGTGGCTGTGGCACTTGGGAAGGTGGTTTAGTGGTGGGCTTGGCAGTGCTGGGGGAGTGGTTGGCTTAGATCTTGGAGGGCTTTTCCAGCCTTAATCCCAGAAATCCCAGACCGGTTCGGGTGGGAAGGGACCTTAAAGCTCATCCCCTGCCATGGGCAAAGGGACACCTTCCCCTCTCCCAGGTTGCCCCAAGCACCATCCAGCCTGACCTGGAGCTCATCCCTGGGAAAACCATTCCAGTGCCTCCCCGCCCTCCCAGTCCCAACGATTCCTTCCCAATATCCCACCCAAGCGACTCCCTGATTCTAAACCGTCCACAACTCCGTTTTCAGTCAACCAGACGGAATCCTCCCTAAACCCCAATTCCCCCAACCCTTTTTTTTTTTTTTCTTTCCTCCCCCCCTGCAGAAAATACGCGGCCATTTCCTCCTCGGAGCAGCGCCAGAGCTACAAGAACGACTTCAACGCGGAATACAACGAGTACAGGGACTTGCACGCCCGGATAGAGCGGATAACCCGGCGCTTCACGCAGCTGGACGCCAAGCTCAAGCAGCTTTTGCAGGGCTCTGAAGAATATAAGGTACAAAGGGGCAGAAATAAACTTTTAAACCGCTCGCTTTGTTCGCTCCGGGTTTCTCGGTGCCCGAATTCCACCCAGAACCGGTGGAGAACGTGCACGCACAGCTGACAGCTTTTTGGGGTCTGCCCTTCTCCCAGCTCTGCGCTGCTCCCTTTCCAGGCTGGAGCCACATCATGGGACTTGTTGACAAGGAAAGGCCTCAGTGAGACAATTGGCGTCCTCGGCCAAAAAGCTGCTGGAAGCTATTAGTGTATCCCAGCCAGAAAACTCATATTTGCACATATGGGAGCGTATCGGGGCTGGAAGGGGAGTTAGCACGGGGTCATCTGTTCCTCTGGAATCTTTGATCTCGGTAATGCACCGTTATTGGACTTGTCAGGGTGATTTTTAAAGAGTTTCAGCTATTCATTAGCTTGAAAAAGTGAGCCTCGTGCAGTGTAATAAACGGGTTTTTACAGAGCACCTTTTGTGCTAAAGCTCCCCTTGGACATCCCTCCCCTCTCCTGGCAAAATTCGGGGATCCCTCGCTGGGTTGGTGTTGGGTTAAAAAAATCAGTTGGGGCTTTGGAAATGTCGATTATCCCGGAATTGAGGTGCCTGTTCCGGGTGGCTCTCGTAGCTCTGGGGAGCAGGGCCTGGTCCTCCCAGCGCTTCTGGGGTCAGCTCCAGGATACCCACGGAATCAGAGGCTGGTTGCAGCCATCAGATCTCCCCGGGGAAGTCGTGGAGGGAGCAGATTCTGGTTGGAATTCGGAGGAACTGTGTGGTGCGTCGAGCCGCCAGTAAATATTTCCTGCTGCAGGGGGGGTCGCAGAACCGAAAATAATAAACCTGTTTTTTCCCCCTCCTTTTTTTTTTTCTTTTTTTTTCTTTTAGACCATCCATGATCAAATTTTACAGGAATATCGGAAAATTAAAAAGGTAAGCGAACGCGCTTGGCCACAAAAGGCTTTTTGGGTGGTGCCCCTGGTGTGACTGAAAGAGATGGGCCCTTGCCAAGCGCAAACCCGGGCTCTGAGGCGTTCCAGCAGATCTTTGTTCAGCTCCAGCCCGTCCAGAAAGCGGCTCAGGAAGGGGTTTGTGGGGGGGAGCTGGATCCCGGGGAGCGTTCAGCCGTGGCCGTGGCACAATGGCCGGGTGAAATCAGGGCCTTTATCTCTCCCGGGGAAAGAACAGTTTGTGTTTCAGATGCACAGGCTGAGGGGTAACAGGAATCCTCCGGGATTTGGGGGCTGGTACACAAGGTCCAGGCTGGGATCAGTGTCTGGGGCACAGCCCCCAGAGTTTTGGTTGGGCGGGGCACGTGAAAAACATTAAATTTCTCCCTGTTTGTGCGAAAAAAACCAAAAACGTCCACGCACCAGCAGGGGTTTGGGGTTTTCCTTTTAACTCTGTCCATATGATCCTGAGCCCTGTGTTGTCCAGAGGGATTTAGGGGGTTTTTGAGGAGATTCCCGAGCTCCCAGGAGGGGGCAGAGGGCAGGTGGGGCTTGTTGGAAGCTCCCAGGTAGGCTGAGCCTCGCTCGGGTGAGCTCATTCCCTGGGATGAGGTTCCTGGAGCTGGATAATGCTGAGGAGGGATTTTGTTCCTTGCTGTGCTCCAGCGGGTGTTGAGGAACCCAGGAGCGGGTCCTTTTTAAATTTGTGTCTAAAAAAACCTTCACTCCTTGGTCGTGCCAGTGGCTTCGAAGTGAAAGAAAGGAGGTTTAGGTGGGATGTTGGGAAGGAATTCCTCTCTGTGAGGGTGGGGAGGGGCTTGGATGGAATTCCCAGAGGATGCCCCATCCCTGGAAGCGTCCAAGGCCAGGTTGGAGCACCCTGGGCTAGTGGAAGGTGGCACTGGATGAGCTTTAAGGTCCCCTCCAAGCCGAGCCATTCCACGCTTCCACACATTTCTCTGGGGTGTTTTGACCCCCCTCCTGGGGGATTTTGTGAAGAATCACCTCCCACCTCTGCACTTCTCCTTTTTTTTCTCTTTGCAGACTAACCCCAATTACAGCCAAGAGAAGAACCGCTGCGAATACCTCCACAACAAACTGGCTCACATCAAAAAACTCATAGCAGAGTACGACCAGCAGCAGTTTTAGCTGCCACTCCCCCCACCCCCAACTCCCCCCCCCCCTGGACTGGGTAGGGCAAAACAAAACAAAACAAAACAAAAAAATCCAGTCACCTGGACGTTCCTTTTCCCTTTTCTACACCCAAATATCCCTTTCAGAGACGAGCATTAATTTCCTCGTGGTTGAAGAACTTGGGGATTGACTTACGATGCCGAATCTTGTGGTGTCCACGTCCAGCACGCTCCTCCCAAGTTTTTGGTTTGTTTTCTTTTTGGTTTTTTGGGTTTTTTTTTGTTTTTTTGTTTTGTTTTTTTTTAAAGCCTCTCTGAATGTTGGAATGTAACAAATGGATAAAACAAAACGAATCTGCTTATTCGAAGCCAGCGTTTGACACTTAAGGGAAAGAAAAAAAAAAAAGAAAAAAAAAAGAAAAAAAAAAGAAACCCCAACAAAAAAAACCCACCAAACTTGACCGAAGCTCCCGAAGGTTAAACAACCTGTAGTTTTTCACGGACTCAAAGTTTGGCATGAAGTGTAATTCCCCCCAAACCCCCCACCCACCCACCTTGGCCCGGCTCCAGCGGGTTTTACGAACGGCCCTGCCGACGGGTGAGGAACTGGAATTGCTGCTCCGAGTGCCGGGCGGGACCTCCCGGCACGGCCACCCTTGGGACGAGAAGCCGCGTCCGCTCCCGGCACCGCGTAAATACACCAAGTACCCAGAGCTCTCTCCTTGTCCGGCCCTGCTTTGTTGTCATCTCTTGGGATGGGAGGGTGGAGGGGCCGGGGGGGGGTTGTGGGGTGGTTGTGGCAGCACAGGGGGGTCCCCCTCGGCCACGGTACAGGTGGATTTCCAGCCCCCCACCCCAAAAAAAAAAACCCCAAACCCTCCTGGTTTTTCTTTGCTCGCAGGATCCCCCCCACAGCCTGCCCAGCTTCTCCTCCACCTGTCTGTCTGTTTGACTTTATTTTATAATTTTCTTGCCAAGGCGGCCGATTTTATTAAGTGCGGATGAATGAGTGAACGAGGCTCTGGTC
>JAWMRA010000079.1:1116082-1144200 GCA_035584735.1 Pseudotriccus pelzelni | reverse complement strand
CGATCGCATCTCATGCCATGCCATGCTATCCCATCCCATCCCATCCCATCCCATGCTGCCCCATCCTGTGCCATGACACACCGTACCATGTGTCCTATCCCATCCATCCCATTCCATCCATCCATCCATCCATCCATCCATCCATCCATCCATCCATCTATCAATTCATCATCTCCCATCCTGTTTCAACCCACCCCATCCCATCCTGTGCCATGCCATGCCATCCCATCCATCTTATCCCATGCCATGCCATCCCATCCATCTTATCCCACCCCACTCTGTGCCCTGCTGTCCAGTCCCACATGTGCCACCCCGTACCACCACCCTCAATGCCACCCGTGCCCTCCTGTCCCATGCCATCCCGCCATCCCCTAGTCCCAAGCGCTTCTGGGGCCTGAGCCCTTTCCTCTCCTCCCTCCCTCCATGATATTCACTCCCCACTGAGCCCCCCTGCCTCCCCCAGCCCCCAGGCCCCGGAGGATGAGAATTATTTCCTGGAGAGCGAGGCTGGTCCCGGGGACCAGCCCATCTACGCCAACACTCTGGGCCCCAGCGAGGACGTTTACATCATTCCCGACCAGTGAGGGGACTGGGAGGGGCTGGGGAGGGGTCGGGGATGACACCGGGGGGGGGCTGGGAGGGACAGCTCTTCCCCCACTGCCGTTCTTTCCCTGCTGTCCCCCCACCCCAGAGGGGACAAGGCTCCCCGGGTTTCCCCACGGCTGTGCCGGCGACGCAGGTGGTTCCCACGCACGTTTCCGGTGGGAATGCCTTTCCTCGTGTCTGTGTGTGTGTGTGTGAGATGGTTTTAACACCCCCAGGCCCCTCCACGGCCCCAGTTCCCACCACGGGGCTCGGCAAGGGCTGAGGTGACGCTTCCTCTCGGGGCCGGTGGCCACCGACCGCGGGGACGCCTCGCGCCGCATCCGCCGGCAGCCGGAGCCTTCCGGCCGGGACACGAGCGGGGCCCCCACGAGGAGCGGGGCCAGGGGCTGACCACGGCCTTGGGTTCCTCTTCCCCTTTTGGGGCCGATGGGGAGCGTTCAGGGGCCTGGCAGTTGGGCGCGTCCGGGCACGGCTGAAACCCCCCCCCGTGCTCCTCCTGCTGAATCCGCCACTGAAAATCCCTGGTTTTAACCCTCCTGGTGAGACCCCGAGTTGGGCGCCCTGAGGGGAACGGCAGCCTGGGGGACAGGGGGAGCCCCCCTCGTGGCTTGTCTGGATGTCCCACCCCTCTCCCCCCGCCCTGGCCCCTCTGAGGCTTCACCGTGCCCATTAAATGGTTTAATTATCTCTAATTACCCATGGAGCTCATGATCTGTGGGGAGGCCTGGGCAGGACACAGGGGAAAGTCCCTGAAGCTCCCAAAGCACGTGTCCCCGAAGCGGCGGTCCCAAGGGACCAGCACCCTCAAGGACAGGTCCCCAGAGCCTGTGTTCCCAAAAAGTGGTGGTCGCAAGGGACCAAGATCCCCAAGGACACGTCCCCAGAGCCTGTGTTCCCAGGACAGGGGTCCCAAGGGACCAGAACCCTCAAGGACGGGTCCCCAGAGCCTGTGTCCCCAAAAAGTGGTGGTCCCAAGGGACCAAGACCCAGGTACCCAGAGTGGACATCTCCACAGCTTGTGTCCCTCAAGCCCCGGTCCCCAACGTCCCCATTCCCAGAGCAGAGGTCCCATATCCCACATCCCTCAAGCCCAGGTCCCCACCAGCAGCCCAGGACACCCCCGTGGGATCCCAGGGCCGGAGGCACCTGGAAATTGGGCAACATCCCTTGGATGGACATCCCCGCCAGGGGTCAAGGCCGTGCCCGACACCCCTCTCAAGGCCACAAACAGCTCAAAGGTCTCTGGAGCAGTGCCCAGACATTACTCACATCCTGGCAGGATGGCACTGGAAAGCCACGAGGATTTACCAGCAGATCCCAAGGGAGCTCTGGTTGGAGACCACCCCCCCCAGCCAGCCGAGCAAGAGGAGCAGCCAGAATCCCTGATCCCATCACTTTATTAATTTACATCATTATATCCTTCCAGTTTTATACAAATATATAAAATGCAAATATACAAAAAACCACCTCGTCCCCCTCCCAAAAAAAGGTTGTTTTGCTATAAAATACAATAAGTTAGAAATAAATAAGGGGGTTCCATAAATAAGTCTGTTCTATTATTCTATAAATAAATAAAGCAGAGAAGGAGGGATGGAGTGGGATGTGGACATCCAGGGGACAGACCCACCCCCGGCCCCTTTGGGGTATCTCAGGTGGGAAGATAAAATAAAATATGGATTTAATAAAATAAAATACGGATTTAATAAATAAAACCTGGATTTAAATAAGAGAAGAGAGGAGGGAATATGTTATTGTGCAGAGGAATCCAGAACTGGAGGCCCTTGGGGCTGAGTTGGACAATGGAGCTGAAAGGCCCCAGGGTGGAGCTGGAGAATCTGGGACTGAACTGGACAGTGGAGATGGGTCTGATGGGAAGGCACTTGGTGCCAGAGGGTCTCGGATTTTGGGATGCTGAAGCTGGAGATTCTTGAGCCCAGTGGTGGAGTCGGGGCTGGCTTGGAGGCGCCGAATGCCCCGGAGTCTGAATTTTGGGATGCTGGAGGTGCCCAGGAGGCCTCCCCTGGGCAGTGGCACGGCAGTGCCATCAGGCACAGTGGCACCCCGTGACCAGCATGTCCTCGAAGACGCTGGAGACCAGCCTGCCCTCGCCGTCGTAGTGCATCAGCACCATGGGGTCGTACCCGGCAGGGACACAGCAGGGCGGGGGGGCGGCCTTGGACAGGGAATGCACTCGGGATTTGATCTGGGCGTGCATGTTGGCCGGCTTGTAGTTGTGGGGGCAGGAACCCTCGCAGAACCTCATGTAGTAGCTGTGGGGGGCGATGACCCAGTCCGACCAGCCGATGTCCTGGAAGGAGACCCTCAGCGACTTCAGGCAGCACTTCCCATCGCTCTTCCCGCACTCCTCCTCCAGCCCCCGGGCTCTCCTGGCCCCCCGAGCCGTGTTCTCCTGGGTTTCCACCTCCAGCACCAGCGTTTCCCCCTCCGGGGCGGCCAGGGCGGCCGAGACGTCGGTTGTGAAGTCCAGCTCCAGGCGCAGCGCGGCCTCAGGACCCGCCGCCCAGGGCTCGACGGCTGCCGTCACATCCAGGCTCTGCGATCCGGGGTCCAGCTCTTGGCTGTGCAGGAGCTGGGGCGTCTCTTCGTCCCCCTGCAGAGCGTAGATGGTGACCCGGGCGGGCACCGAGGACATCGCGGGGGATGCCAGAGGCTGCTTGAAGAGCTTCAGCTCCGCCTGAACCACCCGGAGCTGCCGCTGGAATTCCTCGGTGCGGGAGAGCAGGAGGCGGTAGCGGTAGGGACCGCGGGCGTCCTGGTGTCCCTGTGGGTCCCGGTGTCCCTGCGGGATGTCCGGCCAGCGCAGCACTGCGGGGACAGAGGGGACAGATGGTGTAAGAGCCGGCAAAGTCCCCGCCAGCCCAGGCTTGTGACCAGCTCCGCTCAGGCAGCCAAAGCACCGCTCCCGGGGAATCCCCCAAATCCCCAGGGGTGCTGGAAATTCATCCCTCAGATCCTCAGATCACCCAGGACCCCCCATCTCCAGGGACCCCCGAGATGGAGGGTCTGGTTTTTGCTGGTGCCAGAGAGGGTACCCTGCCTTGGGGCACCCCCACCCCACTCCCCGGCTGTCCCCCCACCAGCCCAAGCAGCAGGAGCAGAATATTCCCCCAAATCCCCCCAGATTCAGATAAAACCCCCAAACTGGGGCTCAAGCTGGGGATCGAGGGACGGCACCTCCCCTCCGCTCACCCCCAGACCACCTCGAGCCCCACTCCGAGCCCGCCCGAGCTGCCACCACGCCGCTGATTAAAAGCTTTCATCCCAAATTCCCTGATTTTGGTGTTTTTAAGCAAAGCAGCTCAAGCAGTGGCTCCTCCCCTCTTCCAAGGCAAAGGAAGCCGCGGGATAAGGATGATCGTGGCCACCGTGCTGCATGCCCGGTCATGTCCCGACAGTGCCCGACCGCGGGACACGCTGCGTGTCCCGGGGGGACGAGGGTCGTGGAATGACACGGAGCCACCGAGCCACTTACGGGTGGGGGTCAGGCGGTGCAAACGCCCGGTCCTGGACACGGATTCCTCCTCCTCCTCCTCTTCCCGGCTCCTGTTCCCTGCCAGCTCCGCCACTTTCAGCTGGTAGAGCCGCTGCGCTCTCTGGATGCTCTCCTGGTCCAGCTGGTGCCGGATGACGGGGGGAGCCGGCATTCCCAGCCGCTCCAGGATCCCCTTTTTGACGGCTTCTAGCTGGAGCCTGTCCTGGTCCCACGTGAGGGGCCGGGAATCCACGGCGGCGAGGAGCAGCAGGAGCTGGAGGCAGGTGAGGCCGGCCCAGACATCCCGCAGCGCTCTCGTCATCGCGCTCCTCGGCATCCCGCAGCTCGCGGGGCAGGATTTACTCCCAAATCTCCTGCAGAGGCCGGACGTGCCGCTGCCGGAGATGCTGCCAGGGGAATGAATGAACTGGACCAGACCTGACTTTATAGGAGCCGAACTTTGCCCGCCCTCCGTTTCCCCCTCCCTGTCCCAAACTGCCGTGCGTGACAGTAAACTCCCGGCACGAACCTCTCCTCTCCGCCGGGGATTTCGCACGGGAGCTCTGGCGGTGCTGCAGCCCGGGTGATTTACAAGCTGCTTTGCAGCTGTGGAGATAAAAAAGTCTGGAATACTGTTTCTCGGCCACAAATACTCCACCTTCCACCTCCCGTTTTCCCTGCGGGACCGCACGGCTGGGGCAAACCCCCTCAGCTCCACCAGCGGGTGATGGAGAGGGGGATGCTGCGCAGGCAGGAGCGCCGCAGGCAGCTTTTCCAGCCTGGTTTGTCCATCCCCGCATCCTCAGCCACCTTCCCTGTCTGTCGCCTCGCCCCGGCGTTTGTCACCACACAAGGGGCCGATCCAGGCACACGCAGCCCCTTCCCGAAATCCCGCCGAGGCGGGAACGGGACGTGGAGGAAGAGCTGGGCTGCCAGGCGAGTGCCAGCCCCGGTGTACCTTGTGCCACCGAACCCCGCTGGTGGCACCGGCTCCTCCGCGCAGGTGTGGCCGGGGCGTGGGCACATCCCGTGGCCCCCCGTCCTTTCTGAAGCAACCGCGGCGCGGGGTTACATCATCGCCGTCCCGAACGGAGCCGGCCGGGATGGAGCCTGGCGCCGATCCAGCGGGGCCGCGTGTGCCGGGCAGCGCCGTGCCAGACCAGGGGCTGGGGAGGAGAAAAATCCGCGGTGGGAACGAGCCACAGAGGGTGGCACGGGACCACCCGTGTCCCACCTCTCCGCCAGGGATGCTCGGACCTGAAAAACACCAGCGGGCGGATGAGGAGCCGCCGGTGGGATGCCAGGTCCCCCCAGGGCCGGCAAGGCCATTCCCAAATGTCCTGAAGTTGATCCGAGTGCCTGGTCTTGGGCTGTGCTCCTGCCAGGGGGTGAACGTGCTTGCAGTAATCCCCTGATTTGCGGCTGTTTATCCCCTGCTCCTCCTCGGGCTTTTCTCACCCGGTTTCTCAAGGGGTTGCCTGAGGCAAAGGCGAGAGCAAACATTTCACCCTAAAACCCGGGAAAGGAGAAGTTTGTCAGGATGACCAGCATCGTCTCTGGCTCTGCTGCCCCACTCTGGATCCATCCTTGCAGTGGGGTGGGTGAGTAAAAGCAGGAGTCTTTCTTTTCGCAGGTCATCCAGCTTGGGTGAAACTCCATGCGTGGCTCCCAGGAAAAACTCGAAGCCTGGTTTATCTCGAGGGCTTCATCCCGTGTGGATTTGGGCACCATTCTGCTGCTGCCACGTGTGGGACAGCACCCATCCCTCCAGCAGTTGGGCAGGGATGACCCCCCCTCCTGGAGCATCTTCCCACCCGGGATCCTTGGGGAGTTCCCGGAGCACCAAGCCCACTGTGATCCCTCTCCCAGGGATTTTATCAGCGGGAATGATTGCAATCCTTCATCCCCCTCACTCCAAGGAGGAAAGGAGAGGGAGCATCACCCAGGAGGATCACAGACCTCTGGGTGCCACCCTGGGGCAGAACCATCACCGTCACATCACCCCCTCCTCTCCGGACATTTCCATCACCATCCCCTTCCACCATCCACATGGTGCTCATCCAGAGCTGAAACGGAGCCCTCGGCACGTCCGGGCGGGGGAAGAGGCCCCGACCCCTTGGATCACATTGAGCAAGACCCGCCAAGCCCCGAAATCCTGAAGTTCTGCTTTTGCAGTGGATTTTCTCTCCCGGGGGGCGCGAGCCCCATCCCGGAGTGACGCAAGGTCCCGCTGCTCCCGCAGCATCAAAGGTTGCTGGAGCCGGATGTTTTCCCCCCCTGAAAGGCGCCAGCCCTGGAAGTCGGAGATTTACAGTCCGGCAAGAGCCATAAACCAGGGATTTTTGGGAGCTGCTTTGAATCCCGGCTGAGCGATGATGAAATGTCCCAGCGTGTCCTCACCAGCCTGCAAGAGGGGATTGCGCAGCCTCCGCTCCATCCCACGGCTTCCTCCGGCTCTTCCCGGGCCGTTAGCACATCCTTTGGCATCTCCTCCGGCTCTTCCCGGGCCGTTAGCACATCCTTTGGCATCTCATCTGGCACTGCCCGGGCCGTTAGCACATCCTTTGGCATCTCATCTGGCACTGCCCGGGCCGTTAGCACATCCTTCGGCATCAGAAGGGCAGGTTTATGAAGGTCAGGGTTTATCCAACGGCCTCTTCCCAGCGGGATGAAGGTTCCTCTCCACTTGCTGCATCCTATGAGCATCCCTCAGCTCGGCACAGCTCTCACCTACCTGGCAGGGATCTAGAGCAGGAATGGCCGTGGGATTGCTGTTCCCGGGGACTCCTGGAGCTCAGAGCACCTGAGATGGGATGAGGGGGATCAGGAGCTGATGCCACGGGGCTGTCACTTCTCCACACACGTCAGGCAGGAGAGAAACTGGGAGATCCGGGGATTAAAGCATCACACAGAGGCCAGGAAAGGCTGGAAAGGCTGCTGGGAAGTTCAGGAAAAGCTCAGAGAGCCTGGGAAGGTGTGGAAGTGTCCAAGGTCAGGTTGGAGCAACCTGAGATAGTGGAAGGAGTCCCTGCCCACAGGATGGGGTGGGACTGGATGGGCTTTAAGGTCCCTTCCAAGCCAAACCATTCCATGATTCTCTGTAAATAGCCTTTTTCCCTCCTCTCCATCTCCAGGGGACGGGGATGGGTGGGAAGGGTGGAGGGGGAGGTGGGTGCCATCCCTGAGCCTCCATCCCCGCCGAGGGGAAGGAGCCGCCTCGCAAATGCTGAGACGGAACTTCTAAAAATCCAGGAAGGGCAACATGAGCATGAGTCACTTCCCCACGGAACGGGGGCTGGATGCAACCCTGAACTCCAACCAGCCGGAGCAGGGCTTGGAGCGGGACCGGAGGAGCTCCCGGTTGGATTCAAGGACAAACCCCCAAAACTGGCCACGTGCAACGGGGGCTCCTCAAAATCCATCGCTCCCCCCGATCCTCGGGATGGTGGTTGAGGGGCTGGCCCTGCCCTGCCCTCCCAGCTCCGGTGGGAGCGGACATGGAGGGGGCTCCAGAGGGCTTTGAATCCCCAAAAAGCAGGAAATTCCCCTCAGCTGCACGAGCTGGCAGAAACCTCGGGGTTGTTGGTTTTTTATTTTGTAGAGTTCCTTATCGCAAGTGGCGAGAGGTGAAGTGCCACCCTCCAGGTTTTGGGTCTCTCAGTTCCCTGCAGCTGTCGAGCAAAGGGATCCCAAAACTGTGCCCAGAGGGTGGGCATCACCCTGGGTCCCACAGAGAGGGGTTACAGCTCCCAGCATCCAGAGCTTCCCACTGCAAGTCAAATCAGGAGCTCCCCACGTCCTACAGGGACCTCAGTGCACTCTGAAATTGCTCGGGCTGAGCAAGTTTGACAGAGGAGGAGGGAAATTCCCTGAAAACGAGGCAAACAATGCTTTCCCATGGCGTATTTTTCCAAAGGATAAGAAGGGAAGGGCAGCCTGGCTGCTGCCACCACATGAAGATCCGAGCTGCCCTTAGGGGTTGGTCTCAAGGGAAGTTGGGGCTGGAGGCACCTCTGGCACTTCCAGGGATAATTTGGGAAGGGGAAGAGCCCAGCCAGGCCCCCGGGGTGGGGGGTCACATCCCAGATTCCCAAGGGGATTGCGGCTCCATCCCATCTCATTTCGGGTCTGGGGACGGGCACGGAGGGACAGGAGGCCAAGCCCTCCCTGCGCTGCCGGCCTGGGATGTTTGGGAAGCCGCGTCCAGTGTTTTCCCAGCGCCGGGCGCTGTCACGATGAATCGGCAGAGCGGACGCTGTGCCGACCTTTGGATGTTTCTAAATTAAAGGCAACCAAGGGCGGGTCAGGCCCCCTCACAGCGGGAACCACATTTTTCTCCCTTTGCTCCAGAGGGTTTACGGCATCTCCCAAAAATGAGACTTCTGCTCCACTTGGACAAAGACATTCCTGTCTCCACCGTGCCCCCCCCCCCCCGCCGCCCCCAGTCAACCGTTAACTTGGATTCCCGGCCCCCCTCATCCCCGGGAAGGGCAGGAAATGCCTCCATTCCAACCACCAAAAATGAAACATCTTCCTCACGGAGGTGCTTTCGCCACCAGGGTGTTCTCAGCTTCCAAGGAGAGTCTTTCCCGGAGGGATTCCCGGGACACACCGGGTGTGCTCCGGCGAGGACGCTTTGCGGCTCGCGATGGCGTCTCCCCATCAGAAGGTATAAACACCTCGAGGGTGTGGTGGAGCTCGACTTCCTGGGGGTTTTGTGGCTCTCTTCCAGCTCAGGATATTCGGGATCATCTGCAGGAGCAGCTGGGAACGAGCTCAGCCCAAGCGGGATTGATGTGATGGTTGTTGAGAAGCAGCTTTAAAAAGCCACTTTTCCACGGTGGGAGCCTCTTTCTGTTCAGTGGGAGACGCCTCCTGACCCTCCAAAGTGCCAAAAAGCCCCTTCCCTCCATTTTCAGCGTAGATCCAGGAGGTATTCCCACACCAAGGCTTTTGGGAGCATTGTGATCCCTTGGGATGCTGGGGCTGAATCCAGGAGAGGAGCACAAGGCTCCAAAGGGACCCGGATGAGCTTGAAATGCTTTCTCCAAAAATCTTTCCAACCCGGAGCAGACGGGAAAAATGGACGAAAGGAACACATTCCAACCTGGGCACATCCCAGAGCAGCACCTCTTTTCCCGGGGAAATCCTTGGGAGATGCTACAAGGGAAGGACAACCCCAAAAGCTCCTTAAAACTGGAGGATTTTGAGAACCTGGATAATTGTGTGGGTTTTTTTTAAGTGAGGGGAAAAACAGGTGAAGGAAATCAAATATGACCTGGGCACATCCCAGAACAGCATCTCTTTCACCAAGGAAGATGCTGCAAGGGAAGGACAACCTTAAAACTGTAAGATTTTAAGAGCCTGGATGGGTTTTTTGAAGCACGAGGCCCAACTCCGGACGAGGAACGAGGGCGGAAGGTGCCAGAGAACTCCGCGGGGTTGCTGTCAGTCCAACCTCCAGCAGGAATAAACGGGATCTGTTTGTGATCCCAAACACGGACCGGGCCCCACGTGCCCGTCAGGAGGGAATTAGTCACCGGAACGTGACTCGGGGAAGGGTTGGGGTTGTGTACACAGGGCACAGTAACCCGCACGGAGCATCCACAGCAGCGGGAAGCAGCTGGAGAGGAGCAGAAAGAAGGGATTTCCCCCTCCCTCCCCACCCCCCAGGCTGGTTGGGAAGTGGCCAAGAAAATCCCATCCTGTAGCAGAGGTTGGTGGAGAATGTCCGTGTATATCCCCTGGAAGGCTGGAGAGGGAAGCCCGGTGGGAAGGCACGGTGAGGAGGCTTGGGATGGGGAATTAGGCAGGCACAGCATCGTCCCTGGGGTGGGAAGCTCATACTGGGAATTCTTGGCTGTGCTGGGAGGCTGTTCATCCCCGGGAGCACATCCCAGGATGGGAAAGGCAGCGAATCCTGCTCTGGGACACGTGTGGGACATGTCCTGCGACCTGCTTGGGATCTGCCCTGGGATTTGCCCTGGGATATGTCCCGGGACATGTCTTGGGATTTACCTTTGGACCTGCCCTGGGACATGTCCTGGGACCTGCCTGCACATGTCCCAGCGGAGGCAGCAGCGAGGGCTGCTCGGAGCAGGCAGGAAATTCCAGCCATTCCCCTGCCCCGGATCCGCAGCCGCTGGAAGCTCCGGGGAGCAGCAGCTGCACGAGAGGGTGGGCTCTCCTCGGGCACCTTGGCCTGGGCTCAGCTTTGATTTGCCAGCTGGGAAACCACGGCGAGGGAGCAGCCTGCCAGCTGGACACTGCCCAAAATTCCCACCTCGTTTGGGAAGGGTTTGGAAGGCCTGAGGAGAGGGGGAGCGGAGTAGGATGTTAAAGGAAAGAAGATCTCCGAGGGGCCACTCCGCCGAAGGGATCTCCTCCACGAATCCCTGGATCTCCACCAAGGAATCCAAGCGGGATGTTCCACGATGAGCCTCCTCAGCACCGGCAAAACCTTGGATCTGTTTGTTTTGTTTGCAAAATGACCTCATGCACACATGACTTGCCCGAAGCGTGACATCACCCCGGGGAGCACCGTGCAGGAAACGCTTATCACCTTATAAAGGGAATCAAAATGAGAGTGATACCGTCAGGGGTTGGCTCAGGGACGGCCAAGGAGCTCCAGTCCTGGCTCGGCCGGGAGGGAGATCCCAAATTCCCGGTGCCCAGCGCGTGCCGGGTGTTGGCGGGTGGAATAAAAGCTCCGTCTCCCAGCAAAGGCTGGAGAATTCGGCAGGATCCGCCGTGGCAGCTCAGGAAAAAAAGCATTCCTAGAGTTAGGGTCAGAAGAACCGGGATGTTTTCCTTTCTGATCCCCTCCTCCAGGCACAAACCAGCACCCATTCCTGCCATCCCTGCAATACCAGGGAAGTCGGGACCAGGAGAAGCCTCCAGGGCCACGCTGGAGCTGGGGAGGGGTTGGACCCTTCCCAAATCCTGGATCCACCTGGATCTGTGGAGGGGTTGAACTCTCCACCTGTCCTGGATCAACCAGGAGCCATCCAGGATCCCGGTTCCAGGATCCAGTACCACATCCCGGATCAGGCTGGATCTCTGGAGGTGTTAATCCCTGGCTGTCCTGGATCAAGGTGGAGCTGTCCAGGTGTTTTACCTTCCCCATGTCCTGGACCAACCTGGGGTTACACCAAGCCCCACGTGCCTGTATGGCAGCACCATCTGGCGGCACCTGCCCTCCCAGTCACCCCAGTTTGCTCCCAGTCAGGCCCAGTGGCAGCAGGCCCAGGGATAGAAGCCTCAAAACCAGCCAGCAAAGCACTTCCATCCCTGTTGGAGGGGTTTAAAGGACGCGTGGACGCGGCTTGGGGTCGGCCCGGGGCCGCCAACGGCACCCGGAAAACCAAGGAGGGCTAAAGACCACGTGGAGTCAGAGTTAAACTCTTTATTTCCTTTGAAACACGGGTGTTTAAATCCTCAGTTACAAAGTCCAGTCTGGCAGTACAAGCTGAGGGCACGTGGTGAGGACACAAGCCCCTTCGGGACACGCGGGGTTGGGGGGTCGTGGGGGTTTACAAGGCACTGCAAGAACACACGGAGGGAACGGGAGCCCCGAGGGCGTCGGGGTTGTTGCTCCAAGAGTCCTGACCTGACAAGCACGAGGTGGGAGACACCTGAGATACCCCGACAGACCCTGCGATGTTTCACCGACTTCAAAACACCTCGATCAAAGAAGACAAAAAACCCCAAACCCTCAGGAATTCGGGGCCAAGCCAAGCAAAAAAAAAAAAGTGAGAATGAGGCGGCAAATCCTCCGCCTGGTTCCCCCTTTGTCAGGTCCCAAACCCGGAGAGCCCCCACCTCTCCCAGGGGCATCCTCAGCAACCACCGGTTGGGATCCCCCACCAGTTTTTTCCAGCAGTTTTCAGCCCAGTTTTTCCCACCCACGGGAATCCATCGGCCCTCCCCACCGTTCCGCTTCCCAAACGCGAAGCCCAGCACAGGACAAGGCACTCCCTGATCATCAAAAGTAAACATTTGCGATTTAAGAGGCTGGTGCAAGAGAAAACCTGAAGGTGTAAGTGAAGTATTTTAAGTCCCGCGGAGTTTTATTTTAAGGGCAGTGATAGCAGTTCTGTTTCCCACCTTTAATTCCTGTACCACTGGGTGGGGGGGGGAGGTAATTTCCTTCTCTACTTTGCCTTAAAATAAGACTGAGCAGAACAACTCTATATTCCAATTAATACCTCGAAGAATTAACGACATCCTCAGCTTTGGAGCTTTGGCAGAATATCACTTTCAGCACATAAGACACTCATCAGACAGGAATACAAGTTTTTTAAGAAAAAGTGCACTTTATACTGCAAAAAAATTAGGGATTCTGGTGCAAAAATAACAAATCCATCTACATCAAGACGAGTATTTACGGTATCAACAAGGGGAGGGAGGTTTAATCCAGGTCGATAAAGTTCTAAAGAGCCTTTGCAACTCTGAAATTCCTATCGTTAAAATAGAATTAAATCATTAAAAAATATCACTGGATAAAGTATTAAAGGAGAGGAGATAAAAGGGGAGGAAGTTACTTCGGGAAAGGATCTGTACAAACGAATCCTGACCGTTTCATCTGCAAGGGGGGGGTGTGGGAGGGGCGAAATCTGAAAATCTGAATTAAAAAAAGCCCCACACCAAGTAATTCTTACGTCTAAACATCCCGATTTTCGGGCAGCTTTCAGACACCACCACTCCCTCCCTGCAGCAGCTGTGCCCGAGGACCCGTTGGGAGTGAGAAATCCAGAAGAAAATTCCAAAAGATTCCCGAGTCACAAAAAATTAAACCAGGGAACCCCACGGCCAGACGGTCCCTGCCGCTGCAGTGGGGGGAAGTCACCAATTCCCTCATTTTCAGGGTTTTCCCAGGGTTTTTTTGGTTTTTTTTTGGTTTGAAGAAGCTCCTCCTCCCGCAATTCCTTTTCTCCGTCTCACTAAAAAAAACCCAACAAAATAAAACAAATACACCCAACGAGGGCAACGGATCAGAGAATTCCAGGAGGGTTTGGGTCGGAAGGGACCTCAAAGATCATCCAGTTCCAACTCAACTCGAGATTCTTTGAGAAACTTCAGTGGATTTTCACTGGTTTGTTTGGGTTTTTTTAAGGCTTTTCCTTACCAAACCCAACATCACTGGCAGCCTGTGCTGTCCATGCAGGCCTGGAAGCTCCCGGGTTTTTATTCCAGCGGCCTGGAATAATCCCCCCTGGATAAATATCGCCTGCTGGAGAGGTTGGGTGCTCCATCTACGCCCGATTCCAGGTGAGTTGGGACACCAAGTCCCTTTTCCCACCCGATTTTCCACAGCACAAACCCTACAGAGACGATGACTGAAATGGTTCAAGGAATCTTTTCCCGCTGCGGGAAACCCCCCCCCCCAAAACGCCTCAGGCTGAGCTTTCCAACCAAAACACCACCCCCACCGCCCCTCCAAGGAAGCATTTATCCCAAAAATTCCCTCCTTTTCGGGGTGAGAGCAGAGCAAACAGGTTTTTTCGTGAAGTCTGAACACCCCCAGCCAGGTCCCTCCTGGAAGGAACTCTGGAAGCTCAGCAGTTCTCGGCCGCTCATGTCACCAACCCCACTCAACACCTCGGACCCTCTTCATGACCTTTTTCCCATCCTTTCCCACCTCTCTCCCACGGCTGGGAGGAGACAACCAGGCTGGGGGAACGCTCCAGGGAAGGTGAACTGCTGCCAGGCTTCGAGATTCTCTCCAGAAAGATCACGAACAGCTCCTGCACCGGGGAAATAAAACCCCTTCGATCACACTCGGGATCGCTCAGGTCGGGAGGGATCCACTGGGATCAGCGAGTCCCACGTGAATCCTTAAGGAAAAGAACCTTCCAAGCTCACAGCTCCCTTTTCCCCCCCGTGGTTACGAAGCAGATCCCTGGGTTTAATTCACCTCCTGACAGCAGCAGCCCCACCAAATGAAGACGCTGAGGAGCACCTGGAGTTCCTCAAAATCCTGGGCAGCATTTGACGACTGGAACAGCCCAACTGTCACCCCAAACCTCCCCAGTCCCCCCTTGCTCCAAGCAGATAAATGACATCAGACCCCCATCCAGTGGAACCTCCCTGAATTCCCTCATCCACACCAAATACCCTCAGCCCCATTTCTCCACATCCCCAGTTTTGCGGTCACCTTTTTCCAAGTGACAGGCACGGGGAGGGGGATGAACAACTCCAGCTGAATTTCCTACACTTTCACTCACTAGCACAAAGTTGGGTTTTTTTTTGGGGGGGGGGGGCTTGGCCACAGGTCTCCCAGTCAGTGCAAATTAGCAAAATCCTATTTATTGACGAGCTGGAAGAGGGAGTAAAATACAGGATGACACAAACCGTCAGCGTTTGGAAGCTCTGAGGCGGTTTGGACATCCTATTCCCAAATAAAAGATGTGCACCTGAAGGAAAAGCTTGGTGGATTCAACAAAAAAAAGCTTTGAAATCCCCTCCTACCCCCCAAAAAAATATTTAATTTAGGTCAGATTAAATAAAATCAGTTTAATGCCGTTTTTGCCCCAAGCTTCGCTACACGAAGTTTCTCTATGACCACGACGCCCTTTACAAAGACAACCTCAGGACTAACTCTCAAAAAAACCCATCCCCCCCCACCCCCCAAAAAAAAAACCCTCAAAAAAGAGTATAAAATAAATTATGTTTTCTAAAGGAACTGATCCCGTGGAGCTTCACAAGAACAGATCGGGAGCGAACGCGGAGCTCGGAGAGACGCCCGAAGAGAATCATTTCCAAAAAAATAGATAAAAATCGAGATTTTTAACGCTGACACATCCAAGGCCAAGCACTGTGGTCCTCAGACAGCAGCAGGCACGGAAACCGGCTCCGGATTTTCCCCTGGAATAGCGGAGAGCACCCAAACCAGGAATATTTATAGGTGTTGAACGGGATGTAACTCCCCAGGCTGAACAAACCAGCGTGGGAAGCTCTTCCCACGGAACTGCTGCTGTCTGTGCTCCCTTGCCGGCGGATTTGGAGCCACCAGCCGCATCCAGAGGGATCTCCGAGGCTCCAAAGGGTGTGGGAACACCCAGCAGGCAGGGATAGACAGGGAACACCTCACCTGGAGACCCCGATCCCTCACGGAGCCCACCCAGCTCGGGGACCCTCCCCACAGCTCCATCCAGCCCTTCCCACTCCGGCTCCAATTCCACGCTCGGGATTCTGTTACCACCTCGCTACCAAACTGTTGATCTTCCGCTCCTATTTTATCCACCAACAGGGAAAACAAAACAGTTGAACTGGAAATGACTCCACCACCAAAGCTCCCGGAATAACGCGGATAACTCCTCGTTCCCGAGTTTAGCAGCTAAGAAACACCCAGGAGACAAAAATTCCCACCAACAAAGGGATAAACCTACGGGATAAGTAGCTCAACTAGTCACCAAAAAGAAAGAAAGAAAAAAAAAAAAGCATCAAACCACGAAGATTTCAACAAAATATTAAATAGAATAAATTACTACTCTGGAAGTCTGACAAGTGCTACCTCGGATTTGCTGGGGAATATTTCCATTGGAAGGAGAGTTCTTTTGATTGAGCCTGGAGAGTGAAAACAGAGGGAATTTCCCTGGGTCTGCCCGAAACTCTTCGTCCACAGGTGCCCTCGGGAGAGTCCTTGCAGCTGGAAAAGTCTTTGTCCTCTCTCCAGGGTTACAAGGAGCGGTTTGTCCTTTGCCCATCCTATTTTTCCTGGCAAACGGCAAGTCCAGGGCAGCTCTCACTGAGAGATACTATAACAGAGCCAGTCAGCATTGGGAAAACTAAAAGAATGGGGGGTTTTAAAACGTTTCAAAAAGCTGGTTTATATATATATATATATATATATATTTGGAAAAGTATTAATTCAAATCACAGACTTCTTTCATTTCAAAGGCCCCTCAACGAGCCCGACCGGTTCCTCGATCACCAATTTTGAGCCTGTTCCCGCTGCAATATCTTTTGGTTTTCGTTGGAATCTCGTGATTTGGCAGCAAAACCTCCACAGGTGACCACCCCCCCCACGCCTTTTCAAGCCCTGCTCGGATCCTGCCTGCACCCTTCCCCGGAATAATTCCCGGGAAAGCCCACGCAAGCAGCAGCACTTTGCACCCTCCCACTGGAAGGGGGACACTAAGAAAGAGCCCGGAATCCTCGCCCCCAAGCAAAATTCCCGGTTTTCAAACCGGGGGAGTGGGAAGAGGTCGGAGGTTTGGGGTCGGGTTCGGCAGAGCGTCTTTTCACCCGCGGTTTTGACGCCCCCGCTAAACCCAAGGCGGCAACTCGGGGTTTCGGTTCGAGGTCACCCCCTCGCCCCCAAAACCTGGGAAAAAAAATAAATCTCTAACTAAAAGAGTTACGAATTACTCGACCTTCGCCCTAAAACCTTTAACGGGGAAGCACCGAGAGGCCAGGACGAAGATCTCCCGTGGGGAAAGGCGGCCTTTGGCAAACCGCTGAAGATTCGTGTCAGACGCGCACGCGTTTGGCGCGGGAGGTGGCTCGAGGGAGGGAGTCGGGATAAAGAGACATCTGGGAATATTTGGCGGGAGTTTGGCCCCCCCCTAAAAAAAAAAAAAAACAAACCCAAACAAATCCTGCTCCGGATTTTCCCCCTGGAATAGCAGAGAGCACCCGAAACGGGAATATTTAGAGGCGTCGAATGCGCAAAAGGAACCCGACGCAAAAGGAACGCAAACCCATCCCTTCCGTCTGCAGCCACGCACCTTACAGAGGCCCTGCTGATATTTGGAGGGCGTGGGAGGAGGAGTCAGTGCCTAAAATCATTTTCCATTTCAGCAGAGCAGCTGGAGACTCCTCATGCCCACCAAACCCTTTCCCAAGGCAGTCCCACGCCTTTCCAACTCTTTCCAGATGGACTTTTACCTCTAATCTGGGTCAAAGAGAGGGGTGGGTGGGCGGGGAGGGGGGGGGAAAGAAACCCCAAAACTGACTGAAAGCAAACCTTTCAACTCAAGAACAAGTCATTAGAGGGCTGGGTTATCCATTCCCTGCACCTTCGAAGGCCAAGTCCGGGTGAGGAACTTCCCATCCGTGCCGGATTCCGTCACCTGGCTGAGACGGGGAAGCTCCCGCTTGAGTCGCTCAGGAACCAGGAGCTGCAGGTGTCTCGAAAGAAGAGAGTTTGAATCCTTTGAAACTCGGAGATTTGACCAAAAAAAAAAAAAAAAAAGTCCGTTTCTAGAAGTTGAATTTTCCTTTTTTTTTGTTTGGTTTGGTTTGGTTTGGGGTTTTTTTTTTTGGAATCTCCAATTCTGGGTCTGGAACGTCTCAGCCTGGGTGTTTGTTTTTTTTTTTCTCTTTTGTATGTCCCCCCCCCCTCAAAGTACTTGAGTAACAGGGGAAAAATTCCGGAAGTGCAATACCAGGACGGCCTCTGCCCACGCTCAGTGTTCGTGCTGACAGTTGATTTTGTCTTCGGAGTGCTCCAAGAGATCCAGCATCTCCTCTACGATGGCCTGCAGGGCCCGGCCCAGCTGTTCCGCCGAATACGGTTTTCCCAGCGGAGGGACGTGAACGAACGCCGACCTGCCACGGCTCTGGTACAAGGAGGTGTAGTAAGTGAAGTCGCAGAGGTACCTGAAAGGCAAAAAGAGGGATTATTTACCCCTCAAAAAAAAAAATAAAATATCAGGGATACAGGCCGGGAGGAGCCGTTTGTGGAGCAGCGTAACAGCGGAGGCGCGCCGGGGTTTGGGGGGATAAAGCGGAATACGAGCCTGGAATTGTGAGTCTGGGGACGTTCTAATTAAATCTAACACAAAAAAAAAAAACAAAAAAACACAAAGAACCGGTTTTATATCCGTGACGGCTGGGTGACCACCGAAAACCAGGCGGTGGTGCCAACCCCGTGAGAAGTGAGGTGTGGGGGAATTCAAAAGCCGCGCGGACGCGGCACTTGGGGACGTGGCTTAGCGGTGGCCTTGGCAGTTCCCGGGGCGGGGCGGGGGACGGTTGGACCTGACGACCTCCGAGGGCCTTTTCCAACCTCGCGATGCCGCGAGAAGCGCGTGGATTGCAGGGGCCTCAGGAGCTGAGCACGGAGGGAACGCACGCGACACGTTCACGAGAGGCCCTGGCTGCCCCATCCCTGGAAGCGTCCAGGGACGGACGGGGCTTGGAGCAACCCGGGCTGGCGGGAGGCGCCCCTGCCCGTGGCAGGGGGTGGCACTGGGTGAGATTAAGGACCCCCCTTCCAAGCCAACCCAAGCCCCTCCAGGATTCCACGCCGCCGCGGCCCCCGCGGATCGCTGGCGTCCCCGCACCTGCCGGCGTCCTTGGAGATGGTGACGGCCACGTCCAGCCCCAGCGCCGAGACCCTCTTGCAAACCGTGTCCATGTCAATGATGGAGTCGATGCACTCCGGCCCCCCCTCCACGCAGCACTGGGAGCCCGGGCAGAACCGGCAGTTGTCCAGCCCTTTGTAACCCACGTTGTGGCCGCACTTCTCCAGGGTGACCGTCGTGGCCATGCCCGAAACTCCCACGTGAACCACCAGCTGCAAGGGAAAAGAAACAAGCTGGATCAACACCCCCCCCCAGATGGCGGTAAATCCACGGCCTGATCCCTGGGGGAGCCTTCCAGACTCTGGATATCCGTGATTCCAGCCCGTGGAGAGGGGGTTTAACGACTGGATGTGGCACTCAGCGCTCCGCCCTGGGTGACGAGGTGGTGACTGGTCACAGGCTGGATTCTGTGATTCCAGAGGGCTTCTCCAGCAAAAATGATTCTCTGATGGGAGGGATAGATGGGATACTGGGAAGAAATCCTTCCCTGGGAGCGTGAGCAGGCCCTGGCACAGGTTGCCCAGAGAAGCTGTGGCTGCCCCAGCCCTGGAAGTGTCCAAGACCAGTTTGGATCAAAGGAGCAACCTGGGCTGGTGGGAGGTGTCCCCTGCCCGAGGCAGAGGGTGGGACTGGATGACATTTTTAAGGTCCTTCCAACCCAAACCATCCTGTGATTCCACGATTCTATTCCCAGTTAACGACGGAGCTGTTACAGGAGTTCTTCCTCCAGGAGTATCAGAGCAACTTTATCAGGGGTTCAGTACAGCACAACTCTTGTTTCAGCCCCTCCTGCCCCAAACTGTGATTTAATCGGGGTAAAAACCAGCGTTGGCACCTTCACAGCTGCTGGAAGAGCCCAGGTGGCACAGACTAAGCACGGGCTGTCTAGACAGCCCTTTGCAGTGGCCTCTTCACACCGACTGCTCCCGTGAATTGGAGCACTCTGAGCTGTAAAATCCTACAAATTCACGTGTTCTCACTACAAAGGATGAAAAGATCCGGGACCGGGGGACTACCAGCCTGAAAGAAGATGTTAAAAACGCGACTTCACACGACGCTCCTTGCGGGTTTCAAGCCTTTGCTGGGTGGTTTTTCCTGCTTTTACTCACTCACTTGGGGGCTGTGCTTCTTCCACAAGGCAGGAATGAGTCGTTGCACGGTCTGGTATTCAACAGGGACCTCGTAGACGTGCAGGTCCACGTCATCCCGCAGCCCCAGCTTCTCCAGCTCCTAAAGACGCCAGGAGAGCAACAAAAGCGAGGTGGTCAGACACAGGATTCACTTCGGGAAGGTTTAACGGCAGAGTGAGAGGCTAATATCAGCTTACACCAGGTTGTGTAACCTTGTAAACAGCACCTGGAGGGGAGTTTACAGCTAAAACTGTGAAAAAAAAACCAAAACAAACCCCAAACAAACCCAAACCATAACGGGAACAACAAAGGCATCTCCCCCACCTGCGTTAACAGTTCCACCCACAGCACCGTTTGTTTGGCTCTGATGTGTGTGAACAAAGACACCAACATTTAACTGACAGCAGTTATCAGCAACACCCACACTCCAGGGGAAGGTTGGCTCCCTTCTTTAGAGAGGTAGAGAGTCATAATCCCTGCTTTTTTTTTTTTTCTTTCTTTTCCAAGGAGTGACTACGGGGAGAAGGTAGAAGTGGAAGGATCAGATCCATCACCCGTGCTGGCCCGGAGAGAGTAAATTCACATTTTGTTGCCAGATAAAGAGCTCTCAGGGCCCGGTGACAGCACTGGTGATTCAACTCACGCGGTGAATTATCTCTCCCTTCACAACATGAAAACATCCCAAATATCCTGGCAATCAACTGGGCCGATTTCCTTTAAGCCCTTTAAAACACGAAGTGTCCGTTCGATACCTTGCAAAGGCTTTCAAACCAGAGAGGAGGGTGGGTTTTTCCACACCCCCCCCAGGTATTCCTGACTGGAAAGCACTGTCAGCCCAACACTGGGAGATCCCCTTGGTTCTGGATGCTCTTTTTTGGCCTCTGGGGACACTCCAGTCCCACCAGCCAGGCTCCAGCTGGGTGTTTTTTCATCCGGTACTGCAGGAGTGAAACCTTTCAGAGCCACCAAACCCAAACTTCCAAGAGCTCCAGGATAAACCCACGTGGCCCGAGGAAAAAGTGCTCACAAACAAAATCATCAGCTGAGCCCAAATTTAGGAGCCAAGGCTACACCAGGAGGCACTTTTCCAGCAGGATCCCCACGGCAGGGGGTGGAACTGGATGAGCTTTAAGGTCCCTTCCAAGACCATTCCACGATTCCACGATTCTCCAAGCGCCTCCTCCTCTCCCGAGGGCAGAAGGAGCCACGTGCTCTCACACCTCATCTCCAGGCCTGTGTCTCACCAACCCCTGCAGTCGTTCTTACGGCTCCGAGGCAGAACCAGCAACAGCAGGAGCCACCAAACCATCGAAGATCACTTCAAAACACTCCTCAATGACCGAGTTACCTCGAGTTCAGGTTCAGATCTGGTGATCAGAGCCTCACGAGCCGCTCTTTGAAGCGACTCTCGGGCTTCTGCTTTCCTCCTTGCAGACTTTCAGGCCGCTTTCAGCTCTTTTCACTTCAAGCCTCGCATTCCCCGAGGTTAAAAATTAAAAATTAAAGGCGGTGGAATGAGAGAATGTGAGGTTTTGGCTTCTCCCATCACCATCCTACCCCTCTCCTGCGTATAAACACGAGCAGTGCTTTAGTATCATTTTTTCTGTGTTATCAGCATGAGTGGGTTTTTTTAACAGAGGGGGGGAAAAAAAAAAAAAGAACACAACAAACCACCTTTCACACTTGTAGGGACAAAACCACAGCGGTGTAACAAGATTTAAGATTAAGCAAAACACACAGAGAGGCAAGAGTGAGACTTTTCACAGGCCAGCAGATAGGAGCAACAATGATAAATCACTGGCTCTGGCTCTGAGGGCAAGGCTGATATTAAAGCCTTGCTGTATTGATTAGTGTCTGGCACACTCAGACATTCATTACCAGGGATGGATGTAAGTGGTGGTTCATCACAGCTCCTTTACGCAAAACCTGCCTTCAAAACCTTCCCCTGGTTTACGGGTTTGTAAAACCAGGAGTTTACAAACGAGAGCATTCAAAGCCAAGTCAGGAGAATAAACCCTCTTTTAGGGGCCTTAATTGCTCGGGATTCATCACCACCTCCCCTAACCAGAAGAGATGCTCCTAAAGGATTAGGAACAAGGATGGATTTGGGGGTGGTGGGGGGGGAAGTTTTAACTGGTTGAAAAGAAAACAGCACCTCCAGGAGGAAAATGCACCATCACCTCCCCTCCAGACAGCTAAACCTTAACTTCACCAACCCTCAGCTCGCTTTTAACCAAACCCAGCGCTCCATAATGAAGATATTTGTAGTCGTGTCCCCCCCCCCAACCCCTCAACAACTTCTTCCCCCCCTCCCAGCCCTGTCTACCTGACAAATACAGCAAACCCAACATGTGTGACCGATTCCCTGACCCCTCCACAATGCTGCTCTTTGTGAGCCTCTAATATCCTTATCAGGTCTGTCTAGACACCCTGACAGCAATTGTCCTTCCTAATGTCAAAACCCACTCTGACCTCTCCTCCTCCTCCTCCTCCTCCTCCTTCTCCTCATCCAGAAGCTCTTTTGGGGGGGGATGAAGGAGCTTCACAGCCCACAGGGCACACCTGTGTCTGCACCTAAAGTCACGCCAGGGAGGGCAGAAAACGCGCCAGAGAAACGTAATTTCTTCTTAAAAGACCCTCCCAAGCAAAAATCGCAGCTGCAAAACCAAAATAATAATAATAATAATAAAAAAAATCTTCGGATTAAATATTAAAAATATGAAAATACTCAACAGCAAATCCACGTTAACAGAGGAGGGTTTTTGCTGGGAGCCTTAACAGAAAGCAGGGAGGAGTTATTCTTCCTGCTGAACTTACGGGGAAATCTCTTCCCCCGGTGCGTGAAAACCTAAACACGGATGAAAATCTTCAAAAATTTCATTTCATTATTAAGACCGGTGCTGCTGCCACTGTTTAAGGTACCCACGTGTAAAAACCACTCGGCCCTCAAACCCAAAAAGCCGCACCAGGAACCCACTGCAGTTCCAGGGAAAAGACACGCCGAGCTCTCCGTAAGGATCCAAAAAACCCCAAAAACACCCAGGGGGGGAAAAAGCGGCGAATTTTATCCTCAGGATGCAGGATAATAAAAGCTGTAATAAACCAGAACTAGCTTAGCCCTAAAAGCTAGGAAAGGAGGATTTCCAAAGATTGTTTAATTGATTTTTCTTCTATTAAAATGCAGATCACACCGTCTGGGATTCGGGAACTCAGACACGCCTTTGTGTCCACCCCGCTCCATGAAGTCCCCCGTCTGAAACTTGCACAATGCCCACCTCGCCTGGGCTCAAAGACATGCTGTTCCCTTTTTTTGTCTGGGCCTCTGGGGGCTGAGACAGGGGAAGGGAAGGCAAATCCTCCCCGCTGCCTCCGAGCTGATGTTTTCAGCCACAACGCGCCAGCGGCGAGCCGCGACTCGGAGGCTCCGGCGGCCACGACTCCGAGTTTCCTCCTCTCCAAAACACCCCCCAGCTCTGAGTTACGGGCCTTTAAAAAGTCAACGAGCCCCCTGAAAAGTGGATTCGAAAGGCAGGGGGTGACTTCCACCCAGCGGCCACCGGCGCGCCGGGGGGAACAAAGTGCTGTTTCTCCTCAGGTTTGTTTTTGGAAGCAACATCACAACACCCACCGCTCCTCCTGCTCCAGAAACACCCTTTTGTCTGCCTCCTCTGAAATAAAAGTAGCTATTAACAACAGCTGCCACGCCACACAAGCAAGAACAAGCCAAATCAGCGAGCCTCACTCCCGAATTTTAATAACACCCCGTATTCTTTTCCCATCCACAACCTGCATATTCCCCCCAAACCCACCCTAACTCAAATACACTCGTTCCCAAAAAAAGCTCTTGGAGGCAAAAGGTTTTGTCTTCTCCTGCCAGCCAACACATTAGACAGCTGGACATTAGTTGGCTGTAATTGATTAGAGTTCGTGATTTAATTTAAAAGCATTCGAAAGCAGATATTAATCTCAGAGCTCTGAAGGGGAGAGACGTGCTGGGGAGAAAAGTAGATTTAATTCCCTGGGCAACTGTACTAAAAGGTACCCTGGAATTCCCAGTAGCTTTGGCACAAACCGCGTCCAGAAGTGGCAGAGAAGTGGGATAACGTGGCAGCACCGTCTGCCTCGTTTTTACAGCCAGAAACCTTCGTTCCACCGCAAAGGGCTTAATTCCTCCTCCTCGCCTCAGCTGTGAGGTATCAGCGTCACACAGACGAACCCCCAGCACGGGCTGGGATATCTGGGGGGGGGGGGGCCTGTGCAGGGCCAGGAGTGGGACTCGATGATCCCTGCGGACCCAGCTCAGGATATCCCAGGATTCTGTGCAGATCCGCAGCCACAAGTGGCATAAATTGGATTTATTCGAGCAGGCGGGACCTGCTCCGGCGGCGCTTCCCCAACCAGCTCCTGTCCCCAGCGAGGTCCAACTCCATCAGCCAAGCAGAAAGGGGTGATCCAAGGGGAGGAAGGAGGGAGCAGTGGCTGCTTTGCCTTGGAATTACCTTCCTCACACTCAACTCCACGAAACCAGCAGCTGGAAGTCCCCCCGTGGACGAGACTGGGTTTAAAGGTGAACCAGCTCACCCGGCTTCAAGTCAGGGCTGAGAGCAAAACATCCAAATTCTTCTGGTTTGGTCGGTTTGTTTATTTTGAATTCCCCAGGGCAGAGGAAGATTCCAGGCTCCCTGCCCCATTTAACAGGGTTCAAAGCTGGGAATTCCTTCCTTGCCTCAGCTAAATTAACTCAATCTCATTAAACTCTACTGGTCAAGGGATTGTTCCCTGAGCAGTGAATCAAACATTATCCAGCTGACCATCTGGATATCTGCACTGAGCTGCTCTCAGTTAATAGACTGGGAAGAAGTTAGGAGTTACGAAGGGCTGCAAACCCGAACTTGTAGGGATTTGTTCTCTGTTTTAAGGTGCCGGGAGGAAAGTTCAGGTGTTACCTGCACTGCAATCCAGCTGGCGTTCACAGCGTGCTCTCCAAAGGGCCCAAACCCTGCAAGAGAACAGAAACCCACCCTGGTGAGGTCATTCCCACAGCTTTGACTCCCCTTCAAGTTGCAAAAAAGGTTTGTGCTTTCCTAGTTTAGACATCCTGAAAGAACTCCCCCACACACTTTTACCACCCAATCCTTATTTCCTTACACACAAGTGTCGAACGAGACACCTGCATTGAAATATTTCACCTGCAACCTTGTGCAGTGAAGGAAACCAAGAACTTGCCCCAAAAGAACCTTTTTTTTCAACCCAACAGGCGTTTGGGAAGAAGATTTTCTTTTCTCTTCCTGCCCAGGTTAGAAAAATTTGTTATCAAAGAGGACTTGCTATCAGCGGAGGACTTGATGTCAGGGAATTCAATCACGATCGGATTTTTCTTTTCCTCGTTGCTTTAACCCACAGCAGATGCCTCCACAAGCCTTCCTCAAATGTTTCTTCCCTGCTCAAGCCTTCTCCAAGACCTTCATTAGCTCTAATTACACCTCACTAGGACCGTTCACAACCCACCTCCCCCGAGCAGCAGAGGTTACAGTGGCATTATCAAAAATACCTCCTCACCACCTCTGAATTCCTAATGGATAACTCTGGAGTTAACTGGTGATCCATAACATCTTCTCCTGAGCAAGCACACAAAGGTTGGGCAATTTATCTGGGCGTAATGTCGATAGGCTTTAATTTACAATGTCAGCATTGCCCTCTGAGCTTAATGCAATTAGGAGGCATAAATTCTGCCCAGCTCCTGAAAGGATTCGAGAGGGACCACAAATATTAAGTGACACCTTAATGGAAATGCTGTGTTTGCCATCAGCAGCCAGGCTGAGGTGATGCTGCACGCGAGGAATTCAAGCAGCGTCGGCTCGTCCACGCCCGTGGATCAAAACCCCACGCTGGTATCCCCCCCAGAATAAATATTCCCACAAAATCAAAGTGTTGGTGGGTCCTCCCGTTCAGCAAAACTCCGAGGCCGTAACGCAGTCTACGACTGCAGCACGGGGGTTAAGGCAAATTAATGCCTTTTCAGCTGTTTCTGCGAGTCCTACACAACCCTCCGAAAACAAACACCCCAGCCCGCTGGGTTTAACTCCTAAACAAAAGGGCGGTGATCTCACAAAATAATTAAAATACGTCTTTTTAACACCCCAGCCCCCCGAAAGGCTGCGATTCCACAGGTGTTCGGGCACACGGCCCGATCCTCGTGCCCCGAATCCGAAGGATTCCAAGCGGCACAAGCACAGGCCGGGGGTATCACCGCCTTGCCCCATCCCCTGCCCGGATCCCCGGCGTTATCCCTTCCGTGCGGGATAAGGAACTTCGCGGGGCACATCCGACCCCTCGGAGCACATCCAACCTTCCAAGGCTCATTAGCAGCAAACCAGCTGCGGGGATCGCGGCGGGATTATCTCCTTAACGAGTCCTAAAAAAGAAACCGCGCACAAAACAACAACGGCTCGTCCTCGGCCAGCCCAACCTCGGGACCGAACGGGAACGCGACGCCGTCCCCGCTTCCGACGGGAATTTAACGTGACATCGGCGACGTGATCGAAAGAGGGGGGGGGGATGCAGAGCTGACGAGGCAACCGCTGCGTTTTGTAACCGGGCTTTCCCCGAAAACGCCGGGGGGGGGAAAAAGAAAAAAAAAAAAAAAAGAAAAAAAAGAGCCCGGAGAAGCCTTGGGAGCAGCAGAACATTCCCTGACACACGTTTTCTGTTTAGTCACCACCGCCCCGGGCTGGATCGGCGGCTGGGAAAGGCAGGATTCGCCACCTGCTTCTCCTCTCTCCGCAACCCATTCCCCTGCAAAGACACTTTTGCCTCCGATTTCAGCCGCCCCAGCCGAGCCCCCGCCATTCAAACGGCCTCAACTTTCAGCTGCCGGTGGTGGTGGTGGGGGGAGACCTGAATAGTTTCAGGCGAGTTCCGCATTTGTCACAGAACGGGCTCACCCACAAATCACCCCGAGCGGCCTTTGTACCCCGGGGAAGAGCCTGACAGAGCCGGGGCCCCTCGTTCCCTGGCTTATTCTTCCCTCGGGGGCTTCTGCCGTGCTGAGGCGGGGGGGGAGGAGGAATTTGGGGAGCAGCTTCCACCCCTCGGTGGCTGGGGATGGGGTGGTCAGCGAGCAAATCCCATCCCCTGCGCCCCTGAAGCGGTTTTTCCTGCTCCTCGGCAGGCTCGGTTCCCGACTTTCCACAAGCAGCAAAAGCCCTGGGAGGGGGCTCAGGGATGGAAAAAGGGGGATCCAAGTCCCCGCTGCCTGGGCACGAGCGTTAGGAAAGCTGCTGCAAAGCGCCTCAGCACGGGATCCCTCCAGCTCCTGACACCCCTCACACGCAGCAGTCCATCCCCAAAGCCCCCCAGACCCTGCCCTCCATCCCCGGGGCTCCTGTTTGTCACCCCACAACGGGCAGAGCCGCCCCCAAACAGCTCCCCCAGGGGCATCTTCCCCCTCTCCCTCCCTTCCTTAGTCACATTCCGATGGGACAGCAGCCCCCCAGCTCCTGGTCACACACTCTCACCTCGGGGAAGGGGTCCCCCACCTACCTCCCTCCCCAGACCCCTGTACATCAGGGAAAGGGTCCTTAAACCCACTCTCCCAGTCAAGCCCCCCTCACTGCAGGGAAGGGGTCCCCAAAACCACCGTCCCCTCAACCCGCCCCTCACCTGCCTCCCTCCAGTTCCCCTCCAAGGGTTCGTTCCCTCACCTGCCTCCCGCAAACCACTCTCACCACGGGGAAGGGGGTCCCTCATTTGCCCCCCCCCCCCACCTTGGGGAGAGGGTCCCCAAAACCACCCTCCCCTCCAAGCACCCCTCACTGCGGGGCAGGGGTCCCTCGCCTTACGGAAGGGGTCCCAAGGGGTACCCCCCACCCCAAGCCCCCACTCACCTCGGAGAAGAGATCTCTGACCTGCCTCTTTTGAGCTCCCTCCTCACCTCGGGCGGGGGTCTCCCACCTATCCCCCCAAGCCCCTCTCACCCCGGGGAAGGGATCTCTGACCTGCCCCCCTGCGCTCCCTCTTCACCTCGGGGAAGGGGGTCCCCCATCCCGCCCACCTCCCATCTATCCCCTCCGCACAACCCCATCCTGGCACAGCCGCCCCGTACCCGTCACCACCACCGCCCGCCGCGGCTTCTCCATCGCGGCTCCGTCCCGTCCGTCCCGTCCCGTCCCGTCCCGTCCCGTCCCGCCGCCGCCCCGCACTGAGCGCGGCCCCGCCCCGCCGCTCCCGCCCCGCCCCGCCCCGCAGCGCCCGGGCCCGCCGCTTCCGCCGCCGCGGCGGAAGTCCCCGCAGCGGGACGGCCCCGGGAGCCCTTCCCCGCTCACCGGGCACCGCTCACCGTAGCCCGACGGAGGGGAGGGGGTTGTTGGTTCGCCGTGAGCCCAGGCGCGCCCGCGGGCGGAGGGGGGGGGTCGGTCGGTTCAACAAAACGCTCATCCTGAGCCCCGGGGGGGCTCCCCGCGCGGCTGTGCGGGAGCACGAACCGCGCGGTACCGGAGGGGTCCGCCCGGTCCTTCCCGCCCGGTCCCTCGGGCCCGTCCCGGGCGGCGCCGCCGCGAAGGCTCGGCCGGACCCGGG
>JAWMRA010000079.1:1102090-1115982 GCA_035584735.1 Pseudotriccus pelzelni | reverse complement strand
CGGACCCGGGCGGCGCGGCCGGGGGGGGGGGGCCGAGTCCCCCCGCGCTGATTGGCCGCGGCGGGGCCGCGCCGCGCGCTGATTGGTCGCGGCGGGGCCGCGCCGCTCGCTGATTGGCCCCGCGCGGAGCCGGGGGCGGTTTGAGCGGCAGCGCCCGGCGCGGCGGCGGCTCCGAGGGACCCGCACGATGGTGAGCGCCGGCAGCGGCACCGGGGCGGGGTGGGGGGCACAGCCGGGGCGGTGCGGGGCTGGGGAGGGGGCTGGAGCTCCGGGGAGGGCCTGAGGCATCTCTCCCCTGCCCGGTGCGCCGGTGGGTGCAGCGGTGGGTCCTCCGGTGCCGCTCGGTGCCTGAGGCCTCTCCCCTCTGTTCCGCTCGCAGCTGCCTCTATCGCTGCTGAAGACGGCGCAGAACCACCCCATGGTGAGTACGTGAGTACCGGCCCCCGTCCCGCCGCCCCTCCCGGCCTCGGTGACACCGGGGCAGGTCCTGGTACCGGCGGCGCAACGTGACTCGTGTTCTCTCGCAGCTGGTGGAGCTGAAGAACGGGGAGACCTACAACGGGCACCTGGTGAGCTGCGACAACTGGATGAACATCAACCTGCGCGAGGTCATCTGCACCTCACGGGTAAGGAGGCCGGGACATCGGGTGGGGGTCACCCTGGCACCGGACAGGGACCACCACCCTCTGTGTCCATGGGGAACACCCAGCACCGGGCAGGGGTCACTCCCCAGCCTGGCTTCCAGGGGTGCCTGGCACTTCCAGGGGCGCCTGGCACCTGCTGTGCCCCCAGGAACCATCCCCGAGGGCTCCTGACCTGTGTCCCTGCAGCCAGGCCAGCTCTGCTGTAGCTCCAAGGCTGTTGCTCCTGTGGAAGTGTGACTGCCGCCCGAAATGTAAATTTCACATAGTTAATTATAAGATCCATAACGAAGGAACGCGCTCAGGTGCACACCGGGGCAGGGTGACTCCCTGCACAGCAGAGAATGAGGGGCTGGGGGTCCCTCACCCCCTCAATGAGGATCTGGGGCCCACAGGCCATGATCCCGCGCTGGGTTTCCCAAAAAAACGCAGCCTTCCTCCATCACATGCTGCCCCAGCAGCCTCAAACACCGCGTTCACTTTTATTCCCTGCTTGCCTCTCCCCCTCTCATTCCACATCCAACCCAGGAGCTGGTGGTTCACCCATTCCGAGGCCATCTGGGACTTCTGCCCAGAGTTGCTCCAGGAGGTTGGGATTTGTGCTTTGGGCTTTGACCTGCATCAGAAACGCCTGGTCTTGCTCCCTGTGTGCTGTGGGAAGTGGCAGCCGGATGGATATCTGCTCTTTCCCCTGCCCTGGAATATCAGAGCTCCATGGGAGAGCCTGGCAGGGGTCATTGTTCTTCCAAAAATCTCTCTGCAAACCCCCCAGTCCCTGTTGTCTCCCCAGCGGGAGTTTGGAGTGGTGTCAGTGGAGGCACATCAGTGTGACAGAGCAAACACCCCGAGCGGGGTTTGGGAGGGGATTTTGGGGGTGGAACGGTGGGGTTTGGAATTTGTGGGTGCACCTTGGGTCGTGGTGGGACAAGTTGAGTTTAGCAGGAGAGGGGCTAGAGGAGGTAACAGCAGATCCCGTGACAGGGGTGATGCCATCCTTCTCCTTGGAAATTCACTTCCAAAGGCTCGGTGCTCTGCCTGGGAAGAGTCAGGTCAGGTTTTGTTCCCTCTGGGTGACCTGGAGGTATCACCCAGAAGGACATGGACCTGTTGGAGTGAGTCCAGAGGAGGCCTCCAAGATAATCAGAGGACGGAGCAGCTCTGGTGTGAGGAAAGGCTGAGAGAATTGGGATTGTTCAGCCTGGAGAAGAGAAGGCTCTGGGGTCACCTAACTGCGGCCTCCCAGGACCTGAAGGGGCTACAAGAAAGGAGGAGAGAGGCTGTTTCCAAGGGCTTGGAGTGACAGAACAGGGGGCAATGGCTTCAAACTGCCAGAGAGTGGGTTTAGACGGGATATTGGAAAGAATTCTTCCCTGTGAGGGTGGGGAGGCCCTGGCACAGGTTGCCCAGAGAAGCTGTGGCTGCCCCATCCCTGAAAGTGTTCCAGGCCAGGTTGGACAGGGCTTGGAGCACCCTGGGCTAGTGGAATGTGTCCTTGCCCATGGCAGGGGGTGGCACTGGATGGTTTTTAAGTCACTTCCAACCCAAACCAGTCCGTGTTTCCCTGATTCCGTGACCTGGCCCAGGAAAGCAGCCGGGCTCACCAGCCTCAGCCCACCTTAACACACCAACCCCCCCCTCCCACTCCCCCAAATCCCAGCTGAACTGGAGCCCCGGGGTTGCACTGGTGGCACTGGTGGCACTGGCCACTAGATGGCACGGAACAGCGAGCCGGGAGCCGGTTGTTTACTCCGGGGAGGCCGGAACGAGGAAGCAAAGGAGCCTGGAGCCTGGTTCCATCCCTTCCTGAATCCCGAGCCAAGGAGCAGCCAGGCAGATCCAAGGCAGGGTGGGGTTTGCCGGGTGTCTGTTGGAAGAGAACTGTTGCTCTCTGTCTTGTCCTGGACTTGCCTGTACAGGCAGAGCTGCCCCAAATAACTCCCGGGGCGGGGTGAGATGGGGGGGAAGGAACCGACTGTTTTATCCCAGGAAAGGAGGAACGGGGCGTTCTGGTTTCTCCTCCTCTCCTGGGACACGACAGACGCCTCGTCCACGCGGTGCCACTTGAGGATGGCTGGGCTGGAGGGATCCCAGCCGCAGCCAGACCCCCACGGAGCCGCTGCCGAGCCGGGAATGCGGTGCTGGAGCGGGACGAGGCGGGTCCCTGTCCCCCCTCCCAGTTACATCATGGCCAGAGAGTTGTTGTTCAGCTTCAGTGCTGGGTTCTCACTCCCTGATGGGTTGTGTCCTAGGGAAGCCCATTGTATCCCAGGAAAACCCTGAAACAACATAAAGAAACGTACAGAGGTGGCTGCTTCGAAACCGTGCACCTGAAGAGTCTTTTTTTTTGGTAATAAATGTGTAATGTGTGAGCTCCTTTTTTCCCTCAGCTGCTCTGGTGACCCCACAGCCAGCTGGCTCCAGACCTGCCTTGCTGCTCCCTCCACACCCCAGAGGAGTGAAGGGTTGGGGTGACTCCCAGCTGGAGGAGAAACCTGGCCCCGGCTGCCTCTTTCTTCCCAAAATTAGTTGTTCATCAGCATTTTAACTCCCCGGGCTCGTGTCTCTGGTCGCACTTTCAAGTACCTTCTTGCACAAGGAGGGAAGGAGGTGCTTGTTTCCTTCCTCACCCTCTCCTTCCTTCATTTTCTGCGAGTGTTCGAGGTGGAACAAAATCTTTGTGGGTCCCTTCCAACTCAGAGTATTCCGTGAAATTCTGAGATTGAAACTACAGTTGTCTGTGGCCCCGGGGTTGTATTTTGGGGAGGAGAAGCCCCCACCACCACCTTTTTCACAGCTAGTTACAAATAATGCTTTCAGCACAGACTGGTGGAGCTCCCTCTCTCCAAAAGTGATGGAAACACTTCAAATGCCCTCAGAAGTGACGCGAAAGCGCCGGGTTTTGTCCGCGGCTTAACGTGTTGCTCCCCCCCCCCCAAACAGGATGGGGACAAGTTCTGGAGGATGCCGGAGTGCTACATCCGCGGCAGCACCATCAAATACCTGCGGATCCCCGACGAAATCATTGACATGGTGAAGGAGGAGGTGGTGTCCAAGGGCAGAGGCCGTGGCGGGATGCAACAGCAGAAGCAGCAGAAGGGCCGTGGGGTTGGAGGAGCTGGACGAGGTAACCGTCCCGTTTGCTTCCCAGCTCGGAGAGAGGGGCTGAGCAGCATCCCCCGCCTGCGGGATTTCACCTCTTGTGCAAGGAACAGCTCCTGCTCCTCGGCTCTGGAGCCAGGGCTGGGGCTGGGAGAGGCTGGAGCCGTTCCTGTGCGGGATCCAGTCGAGCGAGTGCGTAAGGCAGCGCCTGCCAAGGCACAGGGAGGATCCGTGCCAGGGATGGGCCTCCCTCGGTTCTGGGGTTGGGCAGGAGCTTAAGAGAGTCTGAACTTGATTGTTTCTACCCCTCCTGGCTCGTTTGGCAGCAGGGCCCTACAAAACTTTCCAGGAGGGGAAACAAATGGCTGCTCTGGGTGAAAACAGTGAAAATGCAGCGGGCTCTGCCCGTGGCAGTGATAGGAAAAATCATCCTCTCTCCCCTTAAAATGGGGCTTTGGATCTCCCGTCAATTTATTTATATTTAAAAAAAACCAGCGCCCAAACAAAAAACTGAGGGTTTGTAGGGTCTGTGTTCGTCCTGCTCCACGTGAATAATTCATGTTCCTGATAAAAGGGGATGTTGCCACTTCAGAAGAAATAGGTCACCAAAACAACATTCCTGTTTCACGGGGGTTAAGGGATCCCGGAGCGCTTCAGCTGGAGGACACGTTGCTCTTTTTCACCACCACCCCCCCTCCGAATTATCTCACTGGAAGCCTCTGAACCATTTTCTCTCCTTTCCTGCTCACCCCTTAATGCCACATCTCTGGGGGTTTGTGGTCACCTCGCAGCCTCTGGGGGCTTTGCCTGCAGTGGGAGCTCAAAATCCCGAGTTAAATTTTAAAAGGAGCCCTGGGCACTGGGACAGGGAGGGCTGAAGCCTCTCTGCACCACCCTTAAGGACCTGCCAGTGTTTTGACTATGCCAGGAATCCTGGTAGGACAGGTGGGATCCACCCAGGGCCACCACACCGGGACGGGACGAGCGGCGTCTTCCCAGGAGCTCCTTTTTCCCCAAATCCCTGCTGTCCCTTCTCCCTCTTGGAAGCTCCCAGCATGCAGAGGTGACCTTTACAAATCTGAAGGCGCCTTTTATTTGCCCCCCCTCCTTCCCTTTGCAGTGTCCAGAGCACTTGGCAGGGTGGTTTTTTTTTTTTTGGGATATGGTTATTCGGATAAACATTTTTAAGGCGCGGTTGGTTTTGGTTTTTTCCTCCGCCGTGGAAATAAGGAAATACCCACCTTGTGGGGAGCAGAGCTGAGCTCTGAGGTGGAGCTCCTGCTGTTTTCATGTGTGCAGCTTAAATTCGCTGATGGAATATTTTGGAGCATTTGCTAATTAGCTCAAAGGTTTGGCTCTCATTACTGAGACATGAAGGGAGGAGGGGAAAAAAAAAAAACCAAACCCAACAACCGGGCAGGACAATTTTGTTGGGAGGCCACCAGGCAGGAGCGAAGCTGTAATTGTGCACGCAGTTGAAAGGATTATTGTTTCTGACACTGGTAATCCTTCGCCTTTGACTTCTGGCTTGCCAAGCTCAGAAGTCCACGGTCTTTGCTCCAGGAGCAGCTGGGACATCCCAAGCACTGCAGGGTTTGGAATAATTTATGCCTTGCCTTTGATTTAATTACGTCTCCTCAGCGAAGCAGCTGCTGAGGGCTCTTGTGCCTGGTGCTTGGGCTGGGTTTTCCTTGGGTTCTGCCTGCCAGGGTGGATCCACATCCCTCTTTATCCCTGTTTTGGGGGTGAATCTGAGCTCAGCAGCTCCTGTGACAGTCGCAGCTTTTGGGTTGTGAGGATGCTCATCTCACCAACAGCCTCCCAGCTCCTGCTGTCCTTGTGCCCTCTCCAAAGCCGTGGGTTGCTCTGTCCAGTTTCTGTTGCCCCCTCACAGCTCTCAGGGGACACTTCATAACCTGGATTTATAAATTTATCGCTTCCTTGGCTCCATTTTTCGGGGGATACTTCAGTTTACCACCGTTAATCGCGACATTAACATCAAGCATGACATTAACACACCAGTTTGTGCACCTCTTAAACGCAGGCCTGGAAAGGGAGAAGCCAAAAAGTCCTGGTTTCTGCTTCTAAGACTCAAAAATGAGCAGGTATTTGGGTAGAACAAGAATTAACTGTGTGCCAGGGAGGCTGTTACATCCGTGCTCTTCCTTTCTGCTCCACAGGTGTGTTTGGTGGCCGTGGCAGAGGAATTCCAGGCAGTGGAAGAGGCCAGCAGGAAAAAAAGCCAGGCAGACAATCAGCCAAGCAGTGAGATGTCTGCGCCCAGGCCGGGGACGGTTTGGGTTTTGTCACCTCAGGATTTGCCACGTGTTCAACAAAACGTTCCCTTTCCCACTCTCCCGTGAGCCAATCAGAGCCCAGATCCTGTTCATTTGGAAGCCCCTCGTGATTTAATCCGGTCAAGGGGAGTTTTCGCTCCTTGTAGTCAGTAAGTTTTTGGAAATATGTCTTAGAAAAAAAAAAAAAAAAAAGAAAAAAAATCATTCATGGTTAAGGACTGAAGTTCTGCCTTCTCCTGAGAGTGAATTTTTCAGGGTCACCAGGTGTAATTTAAAATATTACCCTGTTCAGAGGTACCAGAATGGAGGCAAACATACACTTTCTGGATTGTTTGGAATTTTTGTTTAGTTTTTTTTTTTTTTTAATACTTGAAACTTGGGAAACCTGTGTTTGTAACAGACGTGTGAGCGTTTTGGTTTAAAAACACTGAACTTGAGGATGTTGTGTCTGTACACGAGTAGTCTTAAAGGTTTGGGGTTTTCTGAAGCCAACAAACCTTTAAACTATTGCTTTTTCTTTTCCTGGCCAGTCAGTTCTGTGTCTCCTATGGCTTAAAGGAGAACTTGGGGTGAACATTGGCCTTCAAGGGTTGTTCCCAAGAGAGCTTTGTGATAAATGAGCGTTTCCCAATTAGGTTCATCGCTAACTTGACTTGAGAGTAGAAATTTCCTTTGAAGGAACAGCTTTTCTGTGGGTTTTTTTTTTTTTGCATGAGGCTGGTGCTCCCCTCGCTCCTCATGGGTGATTTTCTTTTTTTTTCTTTTTTTAAATTTTCTGAAAAGCGACCGAGTTGATTCACGTGGATTTATTTCCCCCCCCCGCTTTTTGCTGTGACACCAAGTCCTGAACTCTGACAATATTTCTCAACCTGATTTCTTCCAGTACCTGGTGACTGACCTCGGCTGGGTGGACCTGTCACTTCCTTTCCCAGTCACCAATTATCTTCCCTCGGGGACACAGAGCAGCGTGTGAACGTGTCCCTCCTGTAGGCTCAGAAAGCTCCTGGGAATTCCCAGGTTGCTCCAGTCTTCCATCCCATGAGCAAAACAGCCTGGCTGCTGATATTAATTGAACATCTGCACAAAGGGGAGGAAACAGCTCTGGGTGAGCCTCAACCCCCCCCTCCCCGAAGGGATGAAATAGGTGAATTTTAGGGGGAAAACCCGTGTTGTGGCTGGTTTTGAGCAGGTTTTGGTTTGGTACAACTGGTTCTCTGTATTGAAGCCTATTCTCTGCCATCACCACTGTCTTGAAAAGGAGTGAAGAACGTGCTTTTATAGAGTTATTTTTTTAATGTTTGTAGAACTGGGTGCAGTGGTGAGTGGGAATAAATCTCCAGCCTCTACCAACCGCCTCCCTCTCTGTGTCTGCGGCGGCCTGACCCCAAACCCCTTCCTTGAGCCCTGGGATCAGGGACAAATCCCTACATTTTTAGTTCCTAACAGCAGCCACGTGCTGTCCTGCTTCTCTCCGAGGCGTTAACCAGCACTCCCATGTCCATGCCAGGCGATCCAGCTTCTCCCAAGGAGCCAAATCCAGGCCATGGGAATGGGGTGATGTGTCCTCCCTCCTCAGGCTCCACGTAAACACCCGTGCGTGGCGTTTGAACTGTTGTCAGACTTTCCCTTCCCAACCTGCTCCCTCCCTTTTGGATCCCTCCAGCCCCGGAGACTCCGCGTGCTGCGACTTCCCTGGTGGGAAGGAAACAACTCCAGCACTGCTGGGATTGAAGGTCTGGCCTGGCTGGATAAATCTTTCCCGCAACAATGGGACCTTTGGCTCCTGCTCAGGGTTGAGTCCTCCAAGTGCTCCTTATCTCCCAGCCAAGCTCTGGGGTCAGGTGGTGGAGCTCGTTAAGTTCTGCATTTGTTTAATTACACCACAAGGCTTTAGCAGCATTCCCTGCCTGCCTCCCCCTTCCTTTTTCCACCTCTGTAGGAATATTTTTGTCCCCAACCCCTGAGGGCAACTGGGTGCAAGGTGGTTCTTGGTGGGGGGGAGCATCGGTGCGACGCTCGGCTCTGATTTTGGGCTTTTTTTGTTTTGCCCCAAAAATGGGTGTCTGGGGCTGTCACGTGTTCCAGCCCTGCCCCGTGGCAGCACAGGGAGGCTGAAAAAAATTACAAAAACTAAAACAAACCAGGGAGGAGCGAGATAAAAGCAACAAGCAGAGAGAGGAGGAAAAAAAAAAAAGGTCTGAGCCTCGCTGCCGGCATGGGTGGGTGAACGGCCTGGCAGGGCTGGAAAGACCCAGCAAAGGCCACCCTGGAAAGCCTCCCTGCTGCCTTCCCGGGATATTTTGGTGGCAGTTGAGCTGGTGGCAGCTCCAGCAGCCACGGGGATGTGTCTCTGGCCGCCCCAGAGTGACTCATAACTTCTGTGCCTCGCCGGGGAGGCAGCACAGGAATAGTTACACACCAGCGACGCGGAGGGAGTGGCTGCCGAAATATTTCAGGGCTGTGCTAAGCAACTAAAAATACACGTCAAACCCTCCTCCTCCTCCTCCTCCTCCACCTTTTTTCCTTTTTAAATCTGTTTTCTTTCTCTCTTTCTGGTGTGGTGTTTTCTGGGTTTTTTTTTCTTTTTTTTTTTGGTTCTTTTTTTTTAAATTCTTGGTTTTGATTGTCGGAGGCCCCTGTGGGCCCCTCGGGGGGTTCTTCGGGGACTGGCGCAGGTTTGGGGGCAGGCGTTGGCATCTGGTGACTTCTTGTTTTCCCGGCTTGGTTCCTCTCTCCCTGCCCGTGGCAGTGACTAAGAGGCAGCTTCCCCTGCGTGCCCGGTGCCCACCGTGCAAATCCCGGGGTGCAAACCCTCTCCTTGCTTCTTCCCTTTTCCACGGAGGGGGTGGCTCGGTGTGTGGATCCATCCCTGGGAGCTCGTGGGTGTCTCGCTTTGGGTCCAGCCCATGTCCCCAAAGCCGTGGGCGTCCCGCACTTGGTGTTTTGGGCGTCTTGGCAGAGCAGGATCAGGAGCCACAGGGAACGGTCCTGTTGGTGCCGTGGGAGTGGGGAGAGCAGGAGCTGCGTGGGGATGCTCCGGTGACCCTGCTCGAGGCTCGCGGTCCGCCGGCGGCGTGGGCTCATCCCAAATCCTCACCGCCCGCTCCGGGGTAAATATAGCCCGGCTGGCAGGTGGCAAAGACACGGCGTGACTCAGTGGGTGCTCCGATGCCTCCGGGAATAGCAGCTCCGGCCACCCAGCCGTGGTGAGGGTGGCACTGCCACCAGCTCCGCGCACGGGGACGTCCCCACGGCAGGCGGAAGGGGCCACTGAATCATGCCCCTCATTAAAGGCTCATTAAGAAAATGAAGCTGCCGGCCCGCTGCGGGCATGGGGCTGCCACGGGCCAGACATCCCACGGGGCCTCTGGCCTGGGGGACAGGGGAGGTGTGGGGATGAGCAGCCGCAGTGACAGGCTGGGAGCGCGCGGGGGGACACAGCAGGATGAGCCTCGGGGTGCTGGGGCCCTTGTGGGGAGGGGTGGCGGAGTTTTGCCGGTCGGGCCCGGCCGGAGCGCGGCTCGTGGCTCGCACACATCCCTGGCCAGGGGCCAGCCGCTCTTCCCGGGAGGCCTCGGGGCCTGCTCGTTCCTCCCTGGAACTGATTAAAGCACCTACAGCCAAGGCTGGTTCTTGTTGTCGCACTGCTGTGGTGGGGGAGCACTGTGGGTACCCCGGTGCAGTTGTGCCCACCGGTGCCCACCCGGGCTGGGGGTTCCTGTGCGGGGCCAGGACAGCTGGGAGGGGAGCTGTTCCCCCCCTGCCCTGGTCCCCATCCCTCGCCAGCCGGGTTGGGTCGGGATGGAAAGTCTGAACCTGCCGGTCTGGCCGCGGCCGCGCCCCTAATGACGGGTTTGGAGCGGAAACACGGACGGCGGCTTCACCTGGGAGCTGCTCCCCGGCCCTGCCCCAGCCCCCCGGGACACCGGGCCTGGCAGCTGCCCCCTCCACGGGGCAGTGGGCACAGCAGGGGGACACAGGGCCCGGTCTGCTCCGCGTTACCTGCGATTTAATCAACTGCATGTATTTGGGATTTTAATCAACTGCGTTTGTTTGGGATTTAATGAACTGCAGCTGTTGGGGGAGGGTAGATCCCAGTCATTCCCACTCGTGCCTCAGTTTCCCCAGTGCTGGCAGCCCGGGGGGGCTGCCCCAGCCTTGTCCTGGGTGTCACCCGTGCCCCTTGCGGCCTCCCTGAAGCCAGGGCTGAGCTGTGCCCTGTGCCATTCCCTGTGCCCTGTGCCATGTCCCATGCCCTGTGCCATGTCCCGTGCTCTGTGCCCTGTGCCATGCCCTGTGCCATATCCCATGCCCTGTGCCATGTCCTGTGCCATGTCCCATGTCCTGTGCCATGTCCCGTGCCCTGTGCCATGTCCCGTGCTCTGTGCCATGCCCTGTGCCATGTCCCATGCCCTGTGCCATGTCCCGTGCTCTGTGCCATGCTCTGTGCCATGTCCCGTGCCCTGTCCTGTGCCATGGTGTCCCCCCACCCCGTGCCGTCCCCACATCGTGGTCACGCTACCCCCACACCCAGTGCCACGCCATGCCCGTGGGCAGCAAACAGGACGGGCACACCGTGACGGAGGCTCTTTGCACCGGGAGAACCGCGGGCGCGGCGTCGGCACAGCCCCGCCACCGGCTCCCCTCGGGGGGCCCCCCCCGGGCGCTGACACCCCCTGATTTATCGCCCTCGTTAGCGCAGGCCCTGGAACCATCTGGCAGCAATTAGGCCCCGGCTCGGCGTCACCCGCCCCGGCGTCCCCGCGGCCTCGCCGTGCGCCGCGTTCGCCGAGACCCTCGGCCTGCAGCGCGGGGGCCGCATCCTGCCCGCACGATGGGGGGGGGGTTTATCGGCGTCCATCGGCGCCGGCTCCCCCCGCGCCGGTGACGTCAAGTGCTGACGCCGATCCACCCCCTCAGCCGCCCGCGGGCTTGGCCGGCCGTGACGTGCGCGGCCTCCACCGCCACCGCTGCCGCCGCTTAACTCCTTCCCCCGGTGACGGCTGAGAGGGGCCTCAGGGGGCTCACGGTGCAGCCGAGGCGTTGGGCCTGGCCTGAGTGACCCCGCGGTGACGGCGTGACCTCCCCACACACACACACACCGCCCCTCGGTAAACCGCTGTTGGCCGCCCGCCACGCGGTGGCAAACCGACACACCGGCGCCGGTGGCACCGGGACGCGCCGGTGACAACCGTCGGGGCGGTGACGCGGGACAGGCTGTGATGGGGGGAGCGTGGGGACGCGCAGGGACAGTGGTTCGGTCCCAGCGGGGCACGGCTCGGGCAGGCCCTGCTGTGCCTGGTGCCGGTGGCCTGTCCTGGTTTGACCCACGTGGGTGGTGGCCTGGCCGTCCCCAGAGGGTCCCCTGAGGCCCCACGGCCCGGTGTGTTTATTTCTTTGTTGTGCCCTTTTACAGACGGGGCCTGACCTCCGTGCCAGTGCCCGGTGCTGGTTCTGGTGCCAGTGACCGTGCCCAGTATCGCTCCTGCTGCCGGTGCCTGTGCCCAGTGCCAGTGCTCAGCGGCTGATTCCCATGCCCGGTGGACGGTGCCCGGTTCCTGGTGCCGGTTCCCATTCCCATGCCCAGTCCAGTTTTCAGGGAGGGTCCCGGTTTCCAGTGGCCGGTGGCCGATTCCCATGGCCCGCTCCTGGTTCCCACTGGCTGGCAGGCTGTTCCCGTGCCCGGTTCCCATTCCCATGCCTGGTGACGGGTGCCCTGTGGCTGGATCCTGTTCCCTGTGCCCGCTCCTGTGCCCCGTGCCTGGTTGCTGGTGCTGGTTCCCAATCCCCGTGCCCGGTTCCTATTCTCCGGTGCCGGTTGGCAGTCCCGGTGCCCGTTCCCGGTTCCCGTTCCCGCCCCTCCCTTTGTGTCCGCCAGCCCCGGCGATGGTAGTCCCGGCTCCCGGTGCCCGTGCCCACCCCTCCCTTTGTGCCCGGCGGTCTGCAGTCCCGGTGCCGGTTGGCAGTCCCGGTGCCGGTTGGCAGTGCCGGTTCCCGGTGCCCGTTCCCGTTCCCGCCCCTCCCTTTGTGCCCGTCAGTCCCGCCGGGGGGGGGGGCGGGGGGTGTGTGCACGTGACCGCCCCTCCCCCGCGCTGACGTCATCCCAGGGCCCCGCGCGCTGTTGTCCCGTTTACCCGCCGGTTGTCCCGGCGACGGCGCGGCCGGGGGTGGGCGTGGCCCGGCGAGTGGGCGCGGCCCCGCCCCCCCGGGGCGGAGGCCCCTCCCCTTATGCAAACGAGGGCGCGCGAGCACGTCATCTGCAGCCAATGGGGGCCCGGCGCGGTGAGGTCACCGCGGCGGCGCCGCCTATTTAAAGCGGCGCGGGGCGCGCGGCGGCGGCAGACGCGTGTGCGCGCGCGCAGGAGCGGGGCCGCGGCCGGTGCGCACCGGGCGCCTCCCCCGCCCCCACAACCCCCCCCCTCCCCGCGCTCGCCCCGGTCCTTCCCCCCCCCCTCCCGGCCCCGTTTCCCCCGCAGCCGGGCGGGGGAGGAGGATGGAAACACCCTTCTACCATGATGATGTGTTGAGCGGCCTCGGCAGCGGCTTCGCCCCGTCCTCCGGCAGCAGCGGGCTCCTCCTGCCCTTCCCCGGCGGCAGCATGATGAAGAAGGACGCGCTCGGCATGGCCTTACCGGAACAGCTGGCGGCGGCGCTGAAAGCGCCCGGCGCGGCCAGTGGCGAGGCGGCGGGGCTGCTGGGCTCGGCCGAGCTGGGGCTGCTCAAACTGGCGTCGCCGGAGCTGGAGCGGCTCATCATCCAGTCCAACGGGCTGGTCACCACCACCCCGACCAGCGGGCAGTTCCTCTACCCTAAAGCGGCCGCCTCCGAGGAGCAGGAGTTCGCCGAGGGCTTCGTGAAGGCGCTGGAGGACTTGCACAAGCAGAACCAGCTGGGCGGCGGCGGAGGAGGGAGCGGCGGCGGCGGAGGAGGGAGCGGCGGCGGCGGCGGCGGGAGCGGCGGCGCGGGCGAGCTGCCCGCCGCCGGGATGGCCCCGGAGCCGCCGGTCTACGCCAACCTCAGCACCTACCCGGCCGTCAGCTACGCCGCCGACCCGGGGCCGTTCGCGGCGCCGCCGCCGCGGCTCCCGCCGCCGCCCCCGCCGCCTCCGCCGCCGCTGAAGGACGAGCCGCAGATCGTGCCGGAGGTGCCGAGTTTCGGGGAGAGCCCGCCGCTGTCCCCCATCGACATGGACACGCAGGAGCGCATCAAGGCGGAGCGGAAGCGGCTGAGGAACCGCATCGCCGCCTCCAAATGCCGCAAGAGGAAGCTGGAGCGGATCTCCCGGCTGGAGGAGAAGGTGAAGAGCCTCAAGAGCCAGAACACGGAGCTCGCCTCCACCGCCAGCCTGCTCCGCGAGCAGGTCGCCCAGCTCAAGCAGAAGGTGCTCAGCCACGTCAACAGCGGCTGCCAGCTCCTGCCCCAGCACCAGCATCAGGTGCCGGCGTACTGACCGGGGGGGGCCCGTGCCCGGGCACGGACTTTGCGGGGTCCCGGGCAAGGACCGAGGGGAGCGGGGGGAACGCCCGCCCTGCCCCGGGCACGGACCGAGGGGAATTTGGGGAGCTGCCCGCCCTGCCCCGGGCAAGGACCGAGGGGAATTTGGGGAGCTGCCCGCGCGTCCCGGCCATGGACTGAGGGGAGCGGCGGGAGCGCCCATCCCGCCCCGGGAGCGGACCGAGGGTACCCGGGCACGGAGCGGGGGGAGCGCCCGCCATGCCCCGGGCGCGGACTGAGAGATGCCGGGCATGGACGGAGGGGTCCCGAGGGGAAGGAAGAGGAGCGGATAATCAAGCCCCCCCCCCCGCCTTCCCGGCTCCCTGAGGGCGCCGAGGGGCGGGCCCGGACCGGCTCCGGG
>JAWMRA010000079.1:1085741-1101927 GCA_035584735.1 Pseudotriccus pelzelni | reverse complement strand
AAGAGCGGGGGATGTTGGGGGAGTTTCGTAGGGCAATAGTGGGGGGTTTGGGTGTTGGGGGTGTTGTGGGGTTACTGGGGCTCGCTTGGGGGGATTGGGATTACTGGGGGTGCTGGGGCGGGGGGAATCTCATCAGGTAGTAGTGGATTCGGATGTTAGGGCGTCCTCCCTGGAGAGGGTGTACTGAGGCTGCTTTGAGGGGTTTTGGGGTTACTGGCTCTCCCTTGGGGAGGATCTGATTTTACTGGGGTTCCCCGCGGGTGAAGGGAACTGGCTGCTGGTCCTGGCTGTGTCCCTGCCCTGCCAGGACCTCCTGGTGCCTGGGTATTGGGGGTGTTCACTGACACCGACACCCCCCTGTCCTGGCCCCCCGGGGTCACCCCATAGCACCCGGCGAGGCCGGGCCTCCCCTGCTCCTCCCCAGACTTCACGGGAACTGGCCTCGGCTTCCCGGCACTGCCATCGCTCCTCCTCCGCGTCCCCCCCACCTGTGGGGCCCTATCCCTGCTCCATCCAGGGAGCAGCACCCGCCAGGCCAACCCTCTGTCCCTGGACCCTGCCCTGGGTGACGGGAGGAGTGCGAGCTCTTTCGGGACCCTGCCGTGGGTGGCTCCCCGGGGACCCCCGTGCTCGGTGCCAGCCGGCTGCGGTTTGGCGGAGGAAGCGGCCCCGGCGCGGTTGAGCTGCGCCCCGGATGCTCCGCTCCAGCAGCAAGATGGACGGGGCTGCCACCTGTCTCCCCTGTGGCAGGGCCGGCGACAGCTCTGGTGTCCCCGTGTCACCACAGCCCTGCGTGCCCAAGTCCCTGTGTCCCAGCATCTCCGGGTCCCCGCATCCTGATGTTGCCAGATGCCTGTGTCCCCAAGACCCCACATCTGTCGTCCCTGCATCCTGAAATCCCCAAGTCCCGTTCTCCCCGGGTCTCTGCATCCTGAAATCCCCACATCCCACTGTCCCCAAGTCCCTGCATCCTGATGTTCCTTTGTCCCTTGATCCCTTTGTTCCCAAATCCCCCCACGCTGCTGTCCATGTGTCCGCAGATCCCTCTGTCCCTCAGACCGCGCATCCCACACTCCCAGATCCCTTTTGTCCACAAATGCCCACGTACCGCTCTCCGTGTGTCCCCAGAGCCCTTTGTCCCCAAGTCCCCACATCCCCACCCTCCCAGATCCCCGTGTCCTCACGGGTGTCCCCCCGCCCGGGGTGGGTGGGTGGGTGGATGGGGGGTCTCACGGCCCCGGGGTGGGAGGTACGCGGGGGATCACTGATGCCCGGGGCGGGGGGGGCTCCTCCCGGTGCCCGCAGGGTCCCGGTGCTGCGGTGCCGCCCGGTACCGACAGAGGGCGCCGCGGGCGGGGTCGCCCCCGCCTTTCCCGGGGCGGATGAAGGCGGCGGGACCGGGACCGGGACCGGGATCGGGAGCGGGCGGGATGCTCCCCGGAGCGCTCCGCCTGCTCTGCTGCGCCGCTGCCCTGCTTGCTGCCGCAGGTACCGGGCACGGGGGGGGATCCTGGGGGCATCCTGGGGTCACTCAGGATCCGCAGCACTGGGGCGGGTGGGTCTGTGGCCTCCCCCCGCTCATTCCCGGGTACCGGGAGGGGGGTCGAGGTGCTCCGGGTGACCGGGGAAGTTCGGGGAGGTGCCCATATGCTCCCTTGAGCTCAGTGGGGAATTGGGGGGAGGGGGTCCCTGTGGTCCCCCCCAGGGCCTTGTGGCAAGGGGGGGCTGCTCCTGCTTCCTGGAGGTGCCAGGCTGGAGGGGAGCACCCTGACACTGCTCAGCACCCTGTGCTGCTACGGGCCCCCCATTTCCAGCCTGGGCCCCCAGCACCCCCACCCTGCACCCCAAGGTGCCTCAGCTCACCCTTCTCGGCATAGGGTGCTTGGCCCTGGGTTCAACCATCCTGGCGTGAGGCAGCAGCTGGGTGGGAACAGCCTGTCCTGGTGGGCCCGGCGGCCGTGGGGACCCTCAGCACCCGGCTGTGCTGTGCCCCTGGGTGTTGGCGCTGGGTGCCGGCTCTGCCACGAGGCATTTCGCTCCAGCGTCCCCCTGGGGCCAGGCTGGACCTGCTCCTCCTCTTGAGCAAACAGGACTTGAGCAGATAAGGGCACTGCCCAGAAAGCACCACCACGGCCATGTGGCCCTCTGGTTTCCCCCATCACGCCTGGCCCTGAGGGTGCCTGGTGGGTGCCACGAGGGCTGGGCTGGCACAAATCCCTGTGCCGTGGCACTTACCTGCTGCTGCCACGCTGCTCTGCTTGTGCCACAACAGGCGGGGAGGCTCTTCCTGACCCTGTGTTTCTGGGAGCCCATGTTGGCTAAATCCCAGTTTTCTGTGTGTGATGAAAACCACCTGGGAAATGATCCCTGTGGCGCCGGGAGCCCAGGCAGGTGCTGCTGCCCTTCCCGCGGCTCTGCCGTGTCCTCGCTGACCAGCTCTCTCCTCCAGGACATGGCACCAATCCCTCCCCCACAGTGGCTCTAAGGAGCTCAGGGACAGCCGTGTCACCGACTCCATCCAGGACACCGGGATCAACAGCACCTCCAGCACCTCCATCCAACACCACCGTGAAACCATCTTCATCCAGGACATCGGGATCAACAGCACCTGCTTCCAACACCACCGTGAAACCATCTTCATCCAGGACACTGGGATCAACAGCATCTGCTTCCAACACCACCATGAAACCATCTTCACCCAGGACACTGGGATCAACAGCACCTCCATCCAACACCACCGTGAAACCATCTTCATCCAGGATAACGGGATCAACAGCACCTCCAGCATCTGCATCCAACACCACCATGAAACCATCCAGGACATTGGGATCAACAGCATCTGCTTCCAACACCACCATGAAACCATCTTCATCCAGGACAACGGGATCAACAGTACCTGCAGCACCTCCATCCAACACCACCATGAAACCATCTTCATCCAGGACAACGGGATCAACAGCACCTCCAGCACCTCCATCCAGCACCACCACGGCACTGATTCCATCCAAGACATCAGGATCAGCAGCACCTTCAGTGTCTCCATCCAACACCACAATGGAACCATCTTCATCCGGGACAACGGGATCAACAGCATCTCCAGCATCTGCATCCAACACCACCATGAAACCATCTTCATCCAGGACAACGGGATCAACAGCACCTGCAGCACCTCCATCCAACACCACCACACCAACTCCATCCAAGACACTGGGATCAGCAGCACCTCCATCCAACACGTCCACGACACCTGCTCCATCCCACCCAAGTGTGCCCAGATCCAACTCGACAGCAGTGCCAACCCCATCCTCACCCAGGCCCTCTGGGCCCGCTCCTGCTCCCAACTCCACCACACCCACTGTGAGCCCTGGTCCCAACAGCACCTTGGCCACCAGCTCCAGAACGACACTGGCCATTGGCATCGCGGCCGGCAGTGCAGGTGAGAGCCAGGCTGGGGGGCAGGGGGCAGGCAGGTGACCTGGGTATGGGCACAGCAGCAGCCCTGGGGTCCCCTTAGACCCCCAATTTGGGGCTGTGCTCACAGGGAGATGCAGGGGGAGTGCAGGTCCCCAGGTGAGCCCAGAGCCCCCCTGGCTGCTCCAACCTCCTTGGGGGGGGGTGTTGAGGGCTCCCCTTTTCTCCCTCAGCCTCTGTGTCATGGGACCTCAGCTGGAGGGGGTGGGAGTGCCCCGGGCTGGTCCCCCACGGGTGGAGCTGACACAGAAACTGGCTGCCAGATTTCGGATGTATGGGATGGTGGAGGGGGGGAACTGGAGCCAGTCTTGAGCCCGCTCTCACCCCAAGTCCCTCTGTGGGGCTCGGCAGTGCTGGGGAGGGTAACGGGGTGCCCGTCTCGTCCCCCACAGAGCAGCAGCTGAGCTCTGGCGTGGTTGTCGTCATCTGCCTCTTCGTCTGTGTGCTGGTGGGGGGCACGGCGGTGCTGGTGGTGCGGCTGTGCCAGCGCAGGACCCTCCGCTTCCGCCACCTGGACGAGGTGCCCATGGTGCGTGGGGGGGCCGGGGGTAAGGAGGGGAGGGATTTTGGGGCAGGGTGTGGGTGCTCATCCCACTCTCTCTCTCTCTCTTCCCTAGAGCAAGGTGCTGGAGGAGTCCCCTGTCACCCATCCCACACCCAGGTGACCCCCCCCTCTGCCACAGCTACCCCCCCTCCCGGGGCTCCCCGCTCTGCTGAATAAAGAAGCTGCTCCTCAGCTCTGGTTTCCCGTCTGCCATGTGCCCTGCCCGGGGAAAACCCCCGGTCCCCGGTGGGAGGGCCCAACCGCTTTTTGGGGTCCCCCTCTCCGGGCTGGAGGCCCCGGGGTGTTCCCAGGCTGGCGGGGTGGGTGCGGGGCGGTGATGCCCGGGGTGGGGGGGGCCGAGCAGCCCCCCCGGCGAGGTGGGATGGGAGGGAGCGAGCGGCCAGGCACGCACGTCGCCTTCCTTCTGCTCCGCTGCACTCGGCCGAGGCCGCGGCTGGCGGCGACGACCGGGCACCGGTAAGGGGCTGCGGGCCAGGGCGGGGGGCTGGCGGCAACGGAGACCCCCGTGCCGGGGCTCGGCATCCCCTGGGAATTGGGATGTGGCTGCTCCCGGTGCCAGCCGGGACGTGGAGGGGCTCAGTCCTGGGGGCTCTGTGGATGCACCGGTGTGCCCCAGTTCCTCAGGGGGGAGGGAGCCCGCCGTGGCATCGGTGGGTTCACAGTTTGGTGGGTGCTACGGGCTGGGGACCACCCCCGTGGCCTCAGGCCCGATGTCCCTGTTCTCATCCAGCCGGTGGGAGCGCCGGGAGTGGGAAGGAGGGGCCCCAAAACCCGAGGTAGGGGCTGAGCCCGGCCGAGATCAGGCGCCCGTAAATCACGGAAGAGGGGGGAGGAACCCACGTGTCCCGGTCGCGGGGTGTCCCCCGGGTGTCCCCAGCCCTGGGGGAAGGTGGTCCCCACCACCGAGCCCTCAGCGGCCTCAGCTGCCGCAGCTCCCCCCGCAGGGACGGCGATGAGACGGAGCCGGACGGCGCTGCCCTTCCTCGGCGCGGAGGTGAGACCGGCACCGGGGGGCACGGCGGGGGGCGAGGGGGTGTCGCGGGAGGGGGCGAGGGGTGTCCCCGGTACGGGCGTCCCAGCGCCGGCCCCGCGGGCAGCAATAACCGGGCTGGCGGCGCTGAGCGGGAGTTAATTATCCCCTTAATGGGCGGTTAATTATTATTCACCTCTGCGTAATTGCGCGTCGGCTCCGGGGGGTTTTCCGGCGGGGTCCCGGGGGATGGGGGGGTCCCCTCCGATGGCGGCGGGAGGAGGAGGAGGAGGAGGAGGAAGGGGGTGTCCCGGTGGCTCCGAACGCTGCGGGACGAGCCGCTCCCGGTGCACCGGCTGTGCCCTTTCCCCGTGCCCCCCCCCTCGCCCAGGTATCACCCCGGGCTGTAGCGCCTCACCGTGCCCGCCAGGGGGCGCCAGCGCGCTACCGGCGCCCGGTACCGGGTGGAGGGGACGGGCCGGGGCTGCCCCGGGACGGGACCCTCGGACACCGACGGTGCCCCCGCAGAGCTCCGCGGTGCCGCTCCCCGCGCCCCTCACCGCCGCCCCGTGTCCCCGCAGCGCTGCCGCGACGCCGCCGAGGCCGCCTCGTCGGGCCCGGGAGCCGCGGTGGGCGCCGTCCGCCGGCGTTTCTCCGGGACCCCGCTGCTGCCGCCGCTGGGCTGCCGCTTGGCGGAGGCGGCCCGAGGCCCCGAGCCCGAGGGTGCCCGGGTGGTCTTCACCATCGAGGAGAGCGGCCCGAGCAGCGGCGACGAGTCCGAGCCCCCCCGGTAAGGGTGGGACGGGGAGCGGGGAGGTGATGCCGGCCCCCGGTGGCACCGGGAAGGGGTTACCGGGCAAGGAGCTGCTGGTGGGGACTCTCCCGGGTTCAGCACCGGCGGGCGGACAGCGGCACCGGGGCACCGGCACCGGCAAAGCACGCGGTGGGCTGGGGACAAACCCCTCTGTCACCAGCCCCGAAATGTCCGTCCCGGTCGCCAGCTGCCCCTGTCACCCCTGTTCCCACAACACCCCTGTCCCCACAACACAGTTCCCATCCCCTCCATCCCCATCACTCCCATCTCTGTCACCCCCAGCCCTGTCACCCCTGTCCCCACCACCCATCCCTGTGTCCCAACCCCTGCCTTCATCCTCCTCACCCCCTGCTTGTCCCCATCCCCTGGCCCAGCTGGTGCCACCGCAGGGTTGGCCTGGCCCTACCCGGGGTGACCTCAGTCCCTCCCGCAGTGGCTGCAGGGCTATTTTTGGGCCGTTCCCCCTGTCCCGTGCCTCTCCCAGCCCAGCTTGCAGGGACAGCATGGAGCTGGCACAGCTGAGGGTCGTGGCTCTGGTGTCACTTGTCATCCACCCCTGCAGACATGTGGGGACAGTGACAGCCTGACAGGGACTGGCTGTCCTGGGGTCAGGGACTTGCTGTCCTGTGGCCGGTCCTGTCTCAGCTGTCCGGGGGCTGTTGGCTGCCAGCCAGCCTGGGGGGCTCTTCCCCCTCGTCCCCCATGCCTTGATGTCCCTTTGTCCCAGCACCCCTCTGCCCTGATGTCCCCACCATCGTGCCTGCAGTCCCTTGGAAGCGAGGGTGACCCCCCCACGCCGTGGGTTTTGGGGTCCCCGCTGCTCCTGCCCTGGCAGGGGAGGCCCCGTTGTTGTCCCCCCGGCTCCCTGCCAGCTGCCGGATATTCCTGTGGCCGCTGGGAAGAGCAGGTATCCACATCCTGCTGCATCAGGCTGGGCAGGTGCCAGCTCCCAGGGCCAGGCCGCTGGGTCACCCACGGTGCCACTGTCACCGGCCGGACCTCGTCCTGCTGCTCCCCGTTCCCCTCAGGAACAGCCCCAGGAGGGGGCTTGGCACTGCACCAGGGAAGGGCTGGGCCACGATGTGAGTGGGTTTGGCTCTCACTTGGTCCCTCGGTGGCACCGTGGCACACCCACACCGTGTGTCTGGGATGCTCCAGGCTCAGCCACGTCCCTCGGTGGCACCGTGGCACGTCCGCTCCGTACGTCTGGGTCACTTTAGGGTCCGTGTGGCATTTTTTCCGTGCGTTCAGGCAGAGCACCCCTGCCCTTTCGGGAGCAGCTGCCGCCTCGGGGAGACAGCAGGGTGGCCGGTGGCACCGGGCCAGCGAGGGGCCACGTGCCTGGGCCGCCAGGAACACCGGGGGGGGACCCGCTCCCTGCGCCGGCTGCCGGAGCCAGACAGTTGTTTAATTTCCCAGGCGCAGGGCGGGAGGGGGATGGAAAGTTTCCCGGGGCCGGGACGGCCGCACGCTTCCTGCTCCGCACCGGGGGCGGCGGGGCCGCGCCGCCGTGCCGGGGGTCCCTGAGCCGGGCCATGCTGCCCACCCCGCACCCCTCGCCGGGGGCTTCTCCGGCGGCGTCCCCCCGCAATTCCCCCCGCAATTCCCCCGTCCTCTTCAGGAAGCTCCTGATGAACCAGAGCATCCGCCTGCAGCGGCGCTTCACCGTGGCGCATCCCCTCTGGTAAGGGGGGGACGCTGGCGGGTCCCCGGGGGGGGCGGTGGCACCAGGTTGTGCTGCCGGGATGGGGTCAGGGGACCCCCCCCCAGTGCTGCGGAGCGTCCTCAGGGCTGTGGGCCCACGGGGACGGGGCGGGGGACGAGGAGGGGACGGCGGGTCCCCCCACATGGCCAGGGGCAGAGCCGGGCAGGGGGGAGCCGCTGGACGAGCGCGGCTGAGCACGGACACGCTCGTTGCAGCGATGGCCAGGCAGGGACCCGCGGTGGGGCGGCCCGGTGGGGAGGGAGGGGGGCTTTTCCCTCCAAATCAAGGCACCAACCCACCCCCCGCGGCACCTCCCTGCCCTCCCCAGCTCGGAGCTCTGTAGGGTTGGTTTTGGGGTGCCCCCCTGGGTGCCGGCCCCACCTGCGTGAGCGCTGTAGGGCTCAGCACATCCCTCCGCAACAGCAACAGCAACTATTTATAGCGGCCCTGGCCCCCCCCCACCCCGGCACGGGCACAGCTCGGTCATTAACGCCGAAACGAGGGGGGTTAATTCGACACCGGCCCCTTGGCGGGGGCTCGTGTCCCCTGGAGCCGTGCCCTGCGGTGGCAGCGGGGTCAGAGGTGGTGGCACGGGGCCGGGAACAGACGCGGGCATCACCCGCGGGGCCGTCGGAGGGACAATGCGGCTTTGTGTCCCCGGTACCATCGGGGATGGGAAGGCGAGGCAGGAAAACAAGGGGCTGCGGGGATGGCATGACGCGGTGCCGGCTGGCACTGCCACTGCCGGGGACGGCCACGCCACAGGGACCGGGGCTGCCGGAGCGGGACGATGCTACCGGGCAGTCGGTGCCCGTCCCGGAGGCACTCCTGCATCTGGTAGGTGCTGGGCTCCCGCTGGGGACAGGGCGGCCCCAGTGGCATCCGCGCTTTCCCAGTTCACCCAGTGCTCCCCGTCCCCCACGGCGGCGGCGGCTGCGGGAGGGGACAGGCGCTGGATGGCCCTCGCTGTGTCCCAGCTCCGCGCAGCCTTTCCCATGACCCCGGGGCCGGCTGAGCAGGAGGGGGGGGTGAGGCGACCGCGGCCAGCTTGGGGACACCGCAGGGTCACCATCCCTGTCCCCGCGTCCCCTGTCCCCCCCCAAAGGATGCACACGGCTGCCAGGTGACTCCGGTTGAGATGACTCCGGGCGGCCACCAGCGCGTCCCCAAGGGCCAGGGCTTGGCTTCTGTGGTGTTTTTTGTCCTTCGACGTCCCCTGGCTCTGTGCCGTGGCTGGGACACTGTCCCCTCCATGGGACGCGGCACCCCCGAGCCAGGGCTGCTGGAAGCTTTGGGGCTCTGGAGGACTTGGGATCACAGTGCTGAGGGCAGGGTGGGGATGGGACGGGCAGGAGCCGGCCCTTCCCGGGGTCTCTGGAGCTTCAGGGCAGGGGGGCGGGTCCTACCTGGGTGACATGGGACAACCTGGCTTTGCTGGCAGAGAGCTGAGAGGGTCTGTGTGCACTGAGTTGTGCCCATTCTCAGCAGTGAGTGAAGGAGCTGGCAGGGCCGGGCCGGGAGGTGACCGGTGTCACCACAAGGGCCACCGAACTGGGCTGAGTGGGATGATGGCACCGAGAGCCCGGCAAACCCAGTGGCATCCCTTGGGCTGTGCCCCCACACCCGTGGGCTGAGGCCGCTGTGCCACCCGCCCCGTGCCAGCCTTGAGTTCTCTCCCCTCGCAGCTTTGACCTGGAGAATGGCCCCCCAGGCCGGGGCACGCTGGACCCCCAGGCCAGCCCGGGCGCAGGGCTGGTCCTGCAGGGCACCTTCTCCCACGGGCAGCGCCGCGAGTCCTTCCTGTACCGCTCCGACAGCGACTATGACCTGTCCCCCAAAGCCATGTCCCGCAACTCTTCCATCGCCAGCGACCTGTGAGTGTCCCCCCGATCCCCTGCGTGCCCTGGGACCCCCGTTCCCTTCCCCGAGGCTCACGCTCCCTTTGCTCCCGCAGGCATGGAGAAGACATGATCGTCACACCCTTCGCCCAGGTAAGTGCCGTCCCTGTGCCCTGCCCGGGAGGGGACACGGCCTGTGCCCAGCGCCCGGGTGGGCAGCCCGGGGGGGTCGGCCCGGTCCCAGCCCCCTCTCGCCCCCCAGGTCCTGGCCAGCCTCCGCACCGTCCGCAGCAACCTCACCCACCTCCAGGACCGCGCCGGCATCAAGTGAGCGGGCCGTGGGGTGGGGAGGGCGAGGGTCTCACGTGGGTGGGGGACCCTGACCCATGGCAAGGGGAGGGCACCGCTGCGGGGGCCCTGATCGCTCAGCCCCCCGTGTTTTGCAGGCGAGGATCCAGCAGCAGCCTGCCCTCCGGGAGCAAGGCCAGCCTGTCTGGTGAGTGCCGGGGGGACCACGGTGGGGATGTTTTGGGGCCGTCCCTATGCCCCCAGGGTGGGTCCCGCTGTGCCCCGGGTGGTGGCGGGTACAGCCCCCTCCAGGCAGGGCAGAGCCGCGGCTTTGCCCTTTGGGATCCATGTCTGGTTTTCGGCAGCTCCTCCCGCCTGGCCGCCCTTCGCGGCGGTGGAAAAGCTCCCGTTGACGTCAAACCTTCCATTAATAAAACCCGGCGGTGAGCGGGGCCCCGCGGGAGCCCGGCTGCCCCCGGGGCTGGCTGTCACCCCACGGGACACTGTGGCACGTGGGGCTGCCACGCCATGGGGACGGTGTGATGGGGCCGCTGCCCAGGGATGCCCGACCCCTGCGTCCCCCCACGCCCCCGGCCGCCCCGCTCGAGGGCTGTGAGCCGCCACGCCGGCGAGCCCCCGGCTTTGGGGTGGCACGAGCCCCCCTGTGCCGGGTGGCCGCGCCGTTGGCAGGTCCCTTGCCAAGCTGGCGGGTGCCCCCAGCAGAAGATGCCCACCAGAAGCTCTCGCGGGAGACCCTGGAGGAGCTGGATTGGTGCCTGGACCAGCTGGAGACGCTGCAGACCAGGCACTCGGTCAGCGAGATGGCCTCCAACAAGGTAAGGGGTCCCTGTCACGGTCTCCTTGGGGGGCATGGGGACCACTGAGCCCCCTGGGATGGGCATCTGGGGGTCCTTGTGGGCCCCGCGTGCCCCCCACACTGCTGAGCTCTGCCCACCACCTGCAGTTCAAGCGGATGCTGAACCGGGAGCTGACGCACCTCTCGGAGACGAGCCGCTCCGGGAACCAGGTCTCCGAGTACATCTCCAGCACCTTCCTGGGTGAGGACCCCCCACCCCAGGGAGACCACCGGGGTCACCTCTCTGCTGGCAGCAGGGTGGGCTTTGTGCCCACTTGCTTCTTGTGAAGGGATGAAAAGGAGGGAAAAGGGGGGGACTTTCCCAGGTGTCCCTTTGTCCTGGCTGGGTGTGCTGGTGCATACTGGTGCATACTGGTGCACACCGGTGCACTGGGGCTGTTGGGTAAATCCCTGTGGGCCTGAAGGGGTGTTCTGGGCAGGGTTTGGGTCCCCTGGCAGGCAGGTGGCTCATGCAGGGCAGTGATGGAAAGTGCTGGGCACCCCCCGTGCAGCCCCCAAATTGTCACGACATCACAGTGTTTGGGATGTTGGGGGGGAATTTGGGCTCCCACCCTGCTCACGCCCCCCGGTGCCACCCCAGACAAGCAGCACGAGGTGGAGATCCCCTCGGCGCTGGCCAAGGACAAGGAGAAGGAGCGGAGGAAGCGCCCCATGTCCCAGATCAGCGGCGTCAGGAAGCTCACGCACAGCTCCAGCCTCGCCGCCGCTGGCATCCCCCGCTTCGGGGTGCGCACGGACCACGAGGGGCTGCTGGCCAAGGTGGGCTTGGCACGGGTGACCCGCCCAACCACAGGGTCCCTGGCGCCAGCCCCCCATGGACCTCCGTCCCTCTGGTCCCCAGGAGCTGGAGGACACCAACAAGTGGGGGCTCAACGTGTTTAAAGTCGCCGAGTACTCGGGGAACCGCCCGCTGACCGTCATCATGTACAGCATCTTCCAGGTGAGCATCCCAGCGGGACGTCCCTGTCCCCCTGCCCGGATGGGGACGAGCCACCTCCCGCCTCCCTGCAGGAGCGTGACCTGATGAAGACCTTCCGCATCCCCGTCAACACCTTCATCACCTACATGCTGACGCTGGAGGACCATTACCACGCCGACGTGGCCTATCACAACAACCTCCACGCCGCCGACGTGGCGCAGTCCACCCACGTCCTCCTCTCCACTCCTGCCCTGGAGGTGATTTTCCCGGCCTCCTGAGGCCACGGAAGGCACCAGGTGTGTCTGGCAGGGTTGGAACACACCAGCAGCTCCTTCTCCCACCACTCCCAGGCTGTCTTCACGGACCTGGAGATCATGGCCGCCATCTTCGCCGGCGCCATCCATGACGTTGACCACCCCGGCGTCTCCAACCAGTTCCTCATCAACACCAGTGAGCTGGGGAGCAGGGATGGAGCTGGGGGGGGGCGCGTGGGGGACCCCACCCAGGATTCCCCCCCGCCCCGGGGTGACCGGTGCCCTCTCGCAGACTCGGAGCTGGCGCTGATGTACAACGACGCCTCGGTGCTGGAGAACCACCACCTGGCCGTGGGCTTCAAGCTCCTGCAGGAGGAGAACTGCGACATCTTCCAGAACCTGAGCAGGAAGCAGAGGCAGACGCTCCGAAAAATGGTCATCGACATGGTATGGGGGGGGGGCTGGACCACTCCAGGGAGGGGGTCCGGGCTGGTGGGGTCAGGCTGAGCCCTATTCCTGGCTTGCCCTGCCCAGGTGTTGGCCACGGACATGTCCAAGCACATGAACCTGCTGGCGGATCTGAAGACCATGGTGGAGACCAAGAAGGTGACCAGCCTGGGGGTGCTGCTGCTGGACAACTACTCCGACCGGATCCAGGTGGGCACGGGGACACAGCTGGGAATCCTTCCTGGCACTGTGGACAACTGGGCATTGCTCTGGGCCGCTGGGACGTCCTGCCTGCTGACTCCCAACCACGGCTGGCCGTGGCCAAGGGCCCCCGGGGGACAAAGGACACCGTGGCTGTGCCCACAGGTCCTGCAGAACATGGTGCACTGCGCCGACCTCAGCAACCCCACGAAGCCCCTGGAGCTGTACCGGCAGTGGACCGACCGCATCATGGTGGAGTTCTTCCACCAGGGAGACCGGGAACGGGAGAAGGGCATGGAGATCAGCCCCATGTGCGACAAGCACACCGCCTCCGTGGAGAAGTCCCAGGTGGGGCGGTGGCCTGAGGACGGGGTGGGGGCGTGCAGGGCTGGGCCGGGGGCTCAGCTCTGCCTCCTCCCCCCCCCTCCTTCCCAGGTGGGCTTCATCGACTTCATCGCCCACCCGCTGTGGGAGACGTGGGCCGACCTGGTGCACCCCGACGCCCAGGAGCTCCTGGACACGCTGGAGGACAACCGGGAGTGGTACCAGAGCATGATCCCGCGCAGCCCGTCCCCTCCGCCTGAGGGACCCGGCGCGTCCCCCGCCAACACCGACAAGTTCCAGTTCGAGCTGACCCTGGAGGAGGAGGAGGAGGAGGAGGGTGAGTCGGACACGGAGCTGGAGGGGCCTGAGAGCCCCTTGGACGAGGACAACAGCGGCTCCAAGACACCGGGCACGGACGACTCGGAGTCGGCCGACACCAGGCGCTTGTCCCCCGGCCCCGGGGAGCGGGACTCGCCCGTGCCCCGCCCCAGGGACGTGGACAACCGGCGGGCGCTGGAGGGGACGCTGCCCAAGGACGGTGGCGGCGGGTGCTCCGTGCCAGGGCCCGAGGACAGCCAAGGGCTGTGCCTGGACACGGAGGGCAACGTCACATTCCTGTCCCTGGGCACGTAGCGGCAACCGGCCGGTGGGTCCCCTCGCTGCCACGGGGACGTGGGACTGGGCACCGCCCTGGCCGGTGTTGGGGACAGCGGGGAGAGCTGGCAGTGGCACCACACAGGGCGTGGAGGGACCCAAATTGTGTCCCCGTGCGGGATCTGGGCGGGTCCTGATGGACACGAAGGTGCTGCTCGCCCTCTCCCGTCTCCCACCAGCTGCTGGGAAAGGTCCCTGCCCCCTTCAGACAAGGCCTGGGGACACTGCGCTCCCACCCCAGCCCAGCCCTGGGGACATCACGCCCCACAGGGCTCCCAGGAAGGGGTCCCCCATAGAGCTGGGGCACAGCCAAAAGCATTCCAGCACCTTTGCAGGTGGCCCCTCGCAGGACAGCAGCCCCACGGTGGGACGGGGAGGTGGGTGAAGGGTGCTGCTGACACTCCCAGCACCAGGGACCCCCAGGCACCGGCACACGGCACGGGCACGAGTCAGGGGTTTTGTTTATTTATTTGGGGACAGGTTCACTTTTAAAAGCTTTTTGTAGCTCACTTTTTACTCCGAGCCTCTCCGAGGCCGCACTCACGTGGGTATTTGGGGCGGCAAGACGCGTTTTCGGGGCGGAAAGTCGCGTTTCTGCTCCGTGATCACTGAAAATGCTGCGTTTTTACTTCACACTTCGGGCCCCGGCGGGTGCTGTGACCCCCTCCCCAACCCCCGTGTCTCCAGCATCCTGCCCAGGGGCAGCGCCCCAGGATCCTTTTGGATTTTCCTTCACCTTTCCAGAGATTAAACCTGGTTTGTTCCACCCTAAGCACGAGCCTTTTAAGTGCCTCTTTACCTTTGGAAGTGCCTTTTAACTGGTGTCACGGGAGCCGTGCCAATGTCCCCGGGGACCGGCGTGGTTGGTGGCCCCCGGCGGGCACCAGGGAGGGCCTGGAACAAAAGGAGCTCCTCCCTGGAAACGCTGAGATCCATCACTGGCAACCACGGCCCGCTAAGGTAAATATTTAATCGCCGGCTTGGCGCGGCGCGGGGCCCGTTCCCAGCTCTTCCGCATTGCTCCCAACGGTGATTTATCTCCGCAAACACGTCCCCACCCCTGGCACTGCCCTGCCGCTGCCCTGGCACGTGGGGCCCCCCGAGGCTCTCACCTCCTGCCCGCCCCACGTTCTCCCCCGCTCCGTGGCAGCAGCAGGGCCTTGGGAGCTGGATGAGCCTTTCCCAGCCCCGGCGGTTTCCAGGGATGGGCTGGGAGCGCTGGAGCCACGCGGGGTGGTCGTTCCTGGTGGGTGCTGGGAGTCCTCCTGCCTCTCCTGGTGGAGAGGGGCCAGCTGAGGTTCTGCGCTCCCAAAACTCCTCGAGCACAGGTCTGTCCCAGACTCTGCCGGGCTGGAGCTGCGCAGGAGCTGGTGGGAAAAAGCCCTTTTCATCCCGAGCTTGGCTGAGGGGCTGCAGAATCCACGGACAAGGAAGGGAAGGTGGGGGGAAGCACCCATGGTCCATCCCTGTGGCTGGATCCATCCCTGACCAGTGGTCCACCTGATCTACCCCTGAGGGTGGATCTATCCCTAAACCTGAATCCATCCCTACGCCTGGATTTATCCCTGCAGCTGGGTCCGTTCCTGAGCGTGGGCCCATCCCCACGGCTGGATCCAACACTATGGCTGGGTCTGCCCCTGAGCCTGGATCCATCCTACACCTGGATCCATCCTACTCCTGGATCCATCCTACTCCTGGATCCATCCTACACCTGGATCCATCCCTTCTCCTGGATCCATCCCTGCCTCCCGGCCATCCTGTTGTCACCGGGGGCCGTTGCTCTGTCTCCTCACTGTGGGCTCTCACTGCCCACCTGGACAGCGCCCACCGTGTCCGGCCGCTCCAGCCAGAGCCCGGGGGGTGTCTGGCTCTGTCCTCCGGGGGCTCCGGGTCCTGGATAGGCCCCGGTGGGGCTGCACCGGGACAGGGCCATCGAAACCCCCCCGGGCAGTGCCCAGGAGGCTCGGGGCAGGGCAGGGCAGGGCCCGGGAGGGTCCCGGGGCCCCGGGCAGGGCAGGGCAGGCCCGGGCAGGGCGGTGCCGGGGCCGCCATATGCTGCCTCCCCTAATCCCCGCTGGAACCTGAGGGCGAGGGAGGACATGGCCGCCCACCTGCGCACCAGCCCCGCCTCAGCTCCAGGCGCCTTGCCAGGGTAAAGAGCAGCCCGACAGCCACCGCTACGCCTAGGGCGGGGGTCGCGATACGGGGCGCCATGTCGCGACAGCCAGGCTGCGAGACCTCGCTGCCCCTTCCCCCCCATGAGCGGGAATGGTCCGCCCCGCTCCCCCCGCCCGCGCGGCGCGTGGTTCACCCCGCTCCTCACACCCCGCGGCCGGACCGCACCACCGCGCGCGGCCGAGGGGGGGGGCGCGGCGCCCACCACCGCTCCCGGAGGGGGGGGGGGTCTGCCCCCCCCCTCCACCTCCCCGCCGTCCATCACCGCGCGCCGCCGGGCCAATCAGCGGCGCGCTCCGGGGCGCGCCCGTGACGCGCGGGTTCATTTGCATAGAGGGCCACGCCCCTTCTGCCGACGTCACCCGGGGTCCGCATCTGCTGCAGTCGCTGCGGGAGGAGCGAGCGCGGCAGAGGTGAGACCCCCCCCCAGCACCACCGGGACCCCCCCGGCACCCCCGGCACCCCCCGGCACCCCTCGGCACCCAGGGGTTCGCCCGGCAGTCGGCGGGGAGGGACGGCTGCAGCGGGGGAGGCGGGAGGCGGCGGGCGGGGGGCGGAGGGGGGGGGGGGGTGCGTGATGGTGATGGTGATGATGATGATGATGATGATGGTGGTGATGGTGGTGATGGATGCGGCGCAGGGGGGGAGTTGCGGCGGGGACCGAATGGGCGCAGCGGGGTCGGG
>JAWMRA010000079.1:1063178-1082080 GCA_035584735.1 Pseudotriccus pelzelni | reverse complement strand
CCTTCCCTGAGGACCCCCTTCCCTGAGAAACTCCTGTCCTGAGGACCCCCAATCCCTGAGGACCCCCTTCCCTGGGGATCCTATTCCCTGGGGGATCCCCTTGTCCTGGGGACCCCTCTGACCTTGGAACCCACTGCCCTGGGTGACCCTCCTGCCCTGAGAAGCCCCTTCCCTGGGGACCCCCTTCCCTGATCACCCCCTTTCCCTGGGAGACCCCCCCTTCCCCAGGGTGTGGCTGCTTCCCCAGGACCCCCAAACCCCCTCCCTCCCTCCCCAGCCTGGCATTGCTCTCCCTCTTTCCCCCCCCTTAACAAGAGCTCCCGGAAAGGGGACGAAGCTCTTTGTTCCCGGCTTTTCCTGCCCCTCCAGCTGGATGGATATTTCCTGACTCTTGTTTATTTGTATAAATAGATGCTAATTTATGCTCCCGCCGTCTTCCTCCTTGTACATACAGAGATTCCTTGTAAATAGGCGTAGGAAGTGACGCTGTGACCTGCTGTGCTGTGACCGTGGTGGTGCATTTATATATATATATATATATATATATTGATTTTTTTTCTTTTTGTTGTTGGTTTTTTTTTTTCTCTTGTTTTTTTTTTTTTTGGTGTGGTAACCTTGCTTGTGAATATCACTTTTAAAAAAAAAAAAACAAACCACAAACAAACAAAACCACAAAACAAAACCTCTTATTATTTAAAAAGATTTAAAGGAAACGAATTCATTTTAAGTACATCAGCGAGGCCAAACGACCTGGAGAGAATCAGCCCCCCCCCATGGGGGGGGTGGTCAAGGTTGTGCTCGTGGAGGGTGGGAGTCGAGCAGGGAGCTGCTGGTTCGCTCCAGGGGTTTGGGAATCTCGTGTTCCTGTAGTACTGTGCTTCTGTGGAGACTGTGAATAAGTGGATATTCCCGTAGCAATGACAGAGCTGCCCTTTATTTATTTTTTCTTGGAGCGCCGTGTTTTTGATTTCACGTTTGTTGTTTTTTTTTTCCTCCCCCTTTCCCCTCTTTCCCTCCCCCCACCCACCATGATTCCATCTTCCTCCCTTTTCTCTCCCCCACCCCCTCTCTCTCTCTCTCCTCTTTTTTGTGAAGTTTACTTATGGAAGAGTTACACTGTACTGTACAAATGTCAAAAGTGTCAAAAAAAAGGCAAAAAAAAAGCAAAAAAAAAAAAAAAAAGGGTACAATTTCCTAAAAATCACTGTATTAAAAAAGAAATGTCGTGAAGAAATAAATCGATGCTGATCACGCAGGTCCCTGGGGGTCGTTGTGGGCACGCAGGGGGCAGTGGGGTGGTTGGGCCCTTTGACAGGAGCCAAAACGATCTGGGTTCTTTTATTTTTATTAATTATCATTCCCCCAGCTGGCTCCTGCTGCCGGGGAAGGAGGGATTGTGTCCCTCCCAGGGGTGCGACACAAGGAGGGACGAGAGCGGAGCTTAAGGCACAGCTTTAAAACAAGAAGGGGAAAAAAAAATCCCATTGAGGCAGTTTTCATTGATACTGGAAATAATTCAGCTCCTGGGTGATGTGATGCTGGGAGTGTCCAGCTTGCCCAGGGCTGGGAGCAGAGGGATGGGATGGTCCAAATCCTGCCAAAATTTGCCTCCAACCCCCCGCCTCCACCTTCTCCAGCTGCCTGCCAGGCTCGGCAGAGCAGACGGGTGTGATCACACCCCTATTTATATCCCGGCTGGGAGGCTCCAGCCCCCACAGCCGAGGGGAGGGAAAGGGAGGAATGGGGGGAACGGGAGCGGAGTGATTCCATCCTTGAGCTGCAAGACAAAAAGCAGGAGGGGAAGGAATGAGGAGCTGCAGAGGGGCGTCATCCCTCTGCCAGGCAGGCAAAATGAATCATGGAATGCTTTGGAGTGCAAGGACAAAGCTCACCCGGTGCCACCCACCCCTGCCACGGGCAGGGACAACTTCCACTAGCCCAGGTTGCTCCAAGGTGGCCTTGGACACTTCCAGGGATGGGGCAGCTGCATCTTTGGGCAGCCTGTGCCACGGCCTCCCCACCCTCACAGGGAAAAATTCCTTCCTGATTAATTTGTGAGGATCTGAGTGGCTGGAGTGGATCCGAGCGGGTTTGCTCCTGAGAGAGGGAACAAATCCAGCCTGGAGCAGCAGGGAAAGCACCAGAGCCCCTCCTGGGGGCTGCAGCAGCTCCTCACCCCGGCTCCACAGGTAAATGCCAGAAGAAATCACTTTACAGGTCGTCCTGCAAACAGGAGATTGTTACCAACACAACCCCAACCCATCGTAATTAGCAGATGAGTTAATCAGCAAGAGGCACGCAGCTGGGCGGGGGGGTTTGGTCTTGGTGGTCTCCAGCCATGGCTCCCCTTGGCTTGATCAATCCCCAGTGGCCACAATGCCCCCCTCGCCCCAAAAAAAGAGCCATTTGCTGCAGGCAGGAGCCTCTGGAAGCGCCACATCCACCTCTCTATGCCCTGGCACTGCGCTGGTCCTCCTGAGGCGAGTCCTGCTTGGTGCTTGGGGTGGCTCTGGGCTGGAAAACAGGGATAACGGGATGAGCTGGGCACCCTCCAGGCTGGTCAGGGTGCCAGCCTGGGGTCACTTGGGCATCCCAGCCGGTGTTTGGGGTGGGACTCACCCTGTGTTTGAGGTAGGACAGGTAGGTGTCCCAGCCCAGGGTGACCACGTTGACATAAACCACCCGGTAGGTGGGAGGGATGAAGAGGAAGTTCAGGAGCTGAGCCGCCGGCCACACGCACCAGTCGGCCTGTGGGGAGCGAGAAACCCGATGGATGCTTCCCACTGGATCCACGGGATGCGCCAGGGGAGGGAGGGAGAGCTCAGGGAGTCGGTTTACCTTGTATAGCTCCCAGAATTTCTCCTTGAGCTCATCCCAGCTCTCCTCCAGAGACTGGCCCTCCAGGGTGCCGATGCCTGTGGGGACAGTGGGAGCACGGGTGGGAATTGCCATCCCAGTGCCAGACATGGGAAGGGCCCCCAACACTCTCTCAATACGGGAGGGAAGGGCACTGAAGCACAATCCAGAGAGAGGGAGCTCCAGGGAACGGAGGGGGAAGCACAGGGGCTGCACCAATCCCTGGTGAGCAGGGAGAGGGCCCAGGGAGCAGCTGGAGCTGAGTAAGGAGAGGGTTAGGCTGGATATCGGGAAATTCTTCCCCCAGAGGGTGGTGGGCACTGCCCAGGCTCCCCAGGGCAGTGGGCACGGCCCCAAGGCTGCCAGAGCTCCAGGAGCGTTTGGACAACGCTCTGAGGGACAGGGGGGGGATCGTTGGGGTGTCCTGGGCAGGGCCAGGAGCTGGACTGGATGATCCTTGGGGGTCCCTTCCCAGCTCAGGACATTCCAGGATTCCGTGAACGCCACTGGCAGCCCGCGGTGCCACACGTACCCAGGAAGTACCAGGCGCCCAGGCCGGGCGATGCCACGAGCTGATCGATGAGGACTTTCTTGAGGACCGTCCGGAGGCTCCGCACGCCCCGGGCCGGGAACGCCGAGTCCAGCCAGAGGTACCAGTAGTGCATCAGGGGGCCCAGGCTGCAGCCAACGGCAAACATCCGACCTGGGAACAGCACCAGGGTCAGGGAGGGAGGGACTGCGCTGCCAGAGGGCAGGGTCAGGTGGGATAGATGGGATGCTGGGGAGGAATATGTGATTAATTCATCGTCGTCGTCACAGGGAGGGAATTAAGGTCACACTTCGAGCCTTTCCCAGAGCTGAATCTGCTTTTGGGAGAAGCACCCGGGATGGGGGTCCCATAAATCACAGAATCCCAGACTGGTTTGGGTTGGGAGGGACCTTGAAGCCCATCCAGTTCCACCCCCCTGCCACGGGCAGGGACACCTTCCACTAGCCCAGGTTGCTCCAACCTGGCCTTGGACACTTCCAGCTTCTCTGGGAAATCCATCCCAGCCCCTCCCCAACCTCACAGGCAGGAATTCCTTCCCAACATCCCATCCAACCCTGCCCTCTGGCAGTGGGAGTCGCACAGCCTGCCCCCCCCCCCACTCCCAGTCCCTCACCAGTTCGGCCCAGCTGGTGTTGGCTCTCCGGGTGCCTCCGGCGGTGCCATTCCTGCTGCAGGGAATCCCCAGCCGCCAGGAGGGCCCCGCAGCTCAGGGTGTTGGTGAGGAGCAGGAGCCTCCCCGTGAACAGGGACTTCCAGGAGCGCAGGAGCCGCCGGCCCCGCGACAGCATCCTGTGGGAACAGCCCCCCCCCCCACCCTGCGCTGGGCTCAGCGGGGAGGGAACCCCACGCAGCACCCACAGCCTCCCAGTCGCTCCCAGTGCGCCCAGTTTGCCATCTCGTGCTCCCCAGTTCACCCAGTTAGTGCTTGTGTACCCTCCCAGTCCCCCTTGTGCTCCCCAGTTCGTGCTCCTGTACCCCCCCAGTTTGCCCAGTTAGTGCTTGTGTACTCTCCCAGTTCCCTCTGTGCCCCCCAGTTATCCGTGCTGGGCCCCCCAGTTCACCCAGTTAGTTCTTGTGTACCCTCCCAGTTATCCACCCTGTGCTCCCCAGTTCGCCCAGTTAGTGCTCCTGTACCCCCCTAGTTCCTCCCTGTGCTCCCCAATGATCCACCCTGTGCCTCCCAGTCCTCCCAGTTGGCCCCGCCGGTCCCTCCCAGTCCCCCCCTGACTCCTTCTGTGCTCCCCACACCTCCCCCTGGACCCTTCCCCCATCATCCCTCGTTCCCCCCAGCCTCCCACTCACCCCAGTTATTCCTGTACTCCCTGTGGGCTTCCAGTGCCCCTTCTTGGGCACCCCCCGGGCTCCCAGTGCCCCCAGTTCCCTCCCAGTTCTCTCCCAGTTCTCCCAGTGCCCGCCCCGCCACTACCGGGCGCTGCCACCGCCCGTACCCGGAAGAGGGTGCGTCACGTGACGCCGGCTTTTCCGGCTCATGCGCCCATGACACCTACCGAGGCATGGGGGCCGCCATGACACCTACCGAGGCATGGGGGCCGCCATGACACCTACCGAGGCATGGGGGCCGCCATGACACCTGCCGGGGCACAGGGGGCAGCCACGACACCTCCCCAGGCAGCAGCTCGTCCATGGGATTGAGGGGGGACAGGGGGACATGGGGTTGCTCCAGGGGGTCCCCACGGTGCCCAAGCCTTGCCCTGTCCCTTTGGGGTCTGCAGAGGGGCGGGGGGGGGGTGTGTCACCATGAGATCCATGGGATCTGTCCCCATGGGATGCCCCCATGGAGGTGGCAGTGATGGGCGTCAGCAGCACTGCAGGGGCTGGGAGCACCACTCTCCCACCTCTGCTGGTGCCACCTGGGTCCCCAGGTGTGGGGACGCCACTAAGACCCTCCAGGCTGACCCCCAACATGCACCCAAAGAAGTTCTGGAACCTCTGAGAAGCTCCTCTTTGGACCCCTGAACGTCAGGTCTGGGTCCCCCTGGTTGACTGGGGGCAGCAGAGGGGGCAGGGGGCACGTTGCTGCTCCTTGTCCTTGGAGTTTGTTACTCCCAAAGACATCCCAGCAGGAACAGGGGCCTCCTGCTGAGCTGGGACAGCTCTGGAAGCCAAAGATCTCTCCTGCTCACTTACACAGATGTTCTCCTGCCAGGACTGAGGCCCCGGGGCAGGAAGGCAAAAAACCCACCAGCTTTTAAAAACATCAGCTTTATTCCACTTCCGAGCACAGCTGAGGAATCCTGCTCCTCCAGACACCCCATCCCAACGCCTCCTCTTGCCTCCACGCCACGGGAAAGGGCCTGGCCAGCCCTATCTGTAGGAATTGGCCTTGTGTTTTGGCAGGAAGGTGAAGCTGGGAGGGACAGGGCCCAGGAGCATCTCACTGGAAGAAAGAATCAATCAAGAGACCTTAAAGATCATTTTGTTCCAGCCCCTTCCGCTAGCCCAGGTTGCTCCAAGCCTCATCCAACCTGGCCTTGGGACGCTTCCAGGGAAGAGAGACAAGGACAAATCCAAACCCAAGGTGAGGTCTGTGTTCAGCCCACAGCTGTCACACCGTCCCGCGGCTCTACAGGGGCTCTGCCACCTCCCTTTGTAGCAATTTAAATGAAATTCCACGTTTGATTACCTTATTTTAATCCAATCATCCACGTTCTGGCTGGCCATGAGTGTCTCCAGGTAGTCCCTCCCCAGGTAATACGGCGGCCGCTCGTTAATTCTCTGAGGTAGGTGTTCCAATAATCCAACTGGAATGTACCTGGGATGGGATGGAACAGCAGCGAGTGCTGGGAGTTTTAATTAAACATTGTTCAAAGATCCTCTCGGATCAATCCACTTCTGGCTGGGCAGAGTTACCTGCACAGGAAAGAGAGCCATTCCAGCAGGAATTTCCTGGTTTTCTCCACTCCCTGAGTGTCCGACCCCCAGTGCTCGAGGCCGTAGTTGGTGAAGTCTTTGAGGATGTCAAACCTCTCCCCGGAGGAGATATCCCAGTGCCTCTGCTCCTTAATTTCCGTGAAAAGCCACGGTTTGATGAGTGCCCCCCTGCACCCAAAAAAGAAAAAAAAAAGGGGGCATTGTTATTCCCACCACCGATGCTCCTGAAGATTCCAACTGATTTTAGCCACTTCCCAGCCCTTTTTACCAGCCAATTTCTGCTTTAAATTTTGTTTCCCATTCCAACAAGAAGCTGCTGGAACTTCCCACTGACACAAATTGATTTTATCAATTTTCAGAGCAGTTCCAACAAGAGGAAACTTCTCGTGTTTTGGGGTTGTTTGGGGATTTTTTTTTAAATTACTTTTTTTTTTTTTAAAAAAAACCCAAGTCTGGAACCAACAAGAGCTCAGAAGCGAAGGGAAACACAGGCACTTGCCTTGCAATCATGATTCCAGAAACTCCCATCTCCATGGCTCGATTTGCATCTTCGTAAGATAAAATATCCCCATTTCCTGCCCGGAAAGGAAGGAGAAGCCAGAGGTCAAAGTGATCCGTAAGGACAAGTCAAAATGAGTTAATCCAGGCACGGGATAACATTCAAAAATGGACACAGAGTCCAAGAACCAGACTGTCCGAAGAGCCAAGGTTAGAGATTCCCAGGGATGTTTATGATGGATGTTTATGATTTCTCTCGCAAGGAAAAGAGGAGCCTTCTCCTCTCTCTTCCTCCGCTCCCAGCTCCTACCTGGAAGATCTGGGGGCCCAAAAAGCACCTGGTAAAACCCAAGTGGTTCATGTCCTATCTGTCCCTTCTCCTCATCCCCAAACACAGGCAGATGTGCCGGTGACTCTGCCCAGGGATGCTCCAAACTTTCCTCCAAGGCTAAATATCATTGCGAATCTGTTTTTGTTTCTGTTTTTTTTTCCCTTTTTTTAAAAGGTATTTCAAATCAAACAGGTGAAGGGACAAGACCCACGTACCAAACAGGGGCATGGGGCTGGCGATCCTGGCGCACTCAGCGATGTATTCCCAGTCGGCGCTCCGTGTGTACCGCTGCTCCCGGGATCGGCCGTGGAGCTGGGGGAGAGATCCCGGTCAGACCTCGCTGCGGAGGCAGGGCAGGACGGCAGGAATGTGCTCCAGCAAAGGGGATCACACCAGGGTGATCCTCGGGATCTACCTCAGGATCTTCTGCGGGATCTGCTTCTGGATCTACCACCCAGCAGCTGCTGACAGAGCAGAGCTGGGTAAAGAATCCCTCTGGATCTACAGCCCAGGAACTCCTGATGGAGGTGGCAGAGGAAAGGGTGAGCAGAGCTGGGTAAGGGATCCCTCAGGATCTACCTCTGGATCTACAGGAAGGGCTGAGCATTGCTGAGTGAACTGGAGGCTTTTGAGGTGACATTTTGGCTATTTGTGAGCCAAAGCAAGAAGTGGCTGTTCACAGGGAACGGGAATATTCTCCGTGGGCAGGAACTCCCACACAATGAGCTGCCCCCATTATTTCCCCAGCCCTGATAGAACGAAGCTTCCTTGGCTGAACCTCCTGCAGGAACCATCTCCATAAGGTTTGTGGCTGCCCCATCCCTGGAATTGTCCAAGGTCAGGTTGGACAGGGCTTGGAACAACCAGTTTATGATTCCATGATGATGGATACAAGGCCCAGGAGCACCGGGGAAAACACTTTCTGCTCCTGAATTTTCCTCTTTGATAAGCAGAGAACACTAAAAGGCAGCACAGATCTGCTAAGAGGGTTCTGAAAGAGCTGTGGGGCAGGGGAAGGTCACCTCCAGCTTGCCTCCAGGCTGACATGCAGAATTCCCAAGCTCACACCACCACGAGCGTTCCCGTACCGTGACCATGGACGCTCCCCACTCCCGGATCTTGGGGATGATTTTGTGAGCCACATTAATCTTCTCTTGCACTCCAGTCCGGATCTTCACCGTCAGGGGGACGTCCAGCACCTGCAGGAGTGGGAGAATGAGGCCAGGCCGAGGCAGGAGGTGGCTCCACCAGCTCCAACATCTCCAGGCGCTCCGACTCACCGAGTTCATCCCGCGGACAATCTGTTCAAACTTGTTGGAGCGAGTCATGAGAGCGCAACCTCCTCCCTGAGGGACAAAACGTGCCACAGTCAAGACTTTCCGCTTCCTTGCATAGCAAAGAGTCCTTGGAGCTGCTCAGGGAATGCAGGAAAGACCTGGGAGTATCTCAAGGCTTGCAGAAAATGGATTCTTTAACAAAAAAAAACCAACCCACCAGCCCACAGCCCTCTCCTCCCAAATTCTGCCAGGAAAAGACAGTCATTCCCTGCTACTTGAGCAGCTTATTCACCTTCTTGCTGAGGTCCAGTGCCCATAAATGAACTGGGAGCTCTGGATCAGCCTGGCAGGAGCAGATCAGGCAGCGGGGGGATAAGGGAGAAGACGAGGATCCACGGAAGGAAGCCAAACACGCCCCGCAACTCACCTTCTTGTAGACCAGGTCAATGGGACACCCCACGTTGATGTCCACAAAGTCCACCTCAATTGTCCTGTTCAGGAGCTCTGCACACTTGGTCATGGTGTCTGGAAAGGCTCCCTCCAGCTGCCAAAGGGAGACGGCTTCCATGAGCTCCAGGGGCCGCTCTTCTCCTCGGAAAGTTTGGTTGTCGAGGTGACAACACTCACCTGCACCCCAAAAATATCCTCGGTGTGGTGGCGTTTGAGCAGGGCCCACTCCGAGGACTGGCCCTGGAGCAGGTTGGTGCACACAGCCATCTCCCCACAGGTGACATCCGCCCCGAAGCGCTTGCAGATCCGCCGGAAAGGGAGGTTCCCGCACTGCCAGGGACAGCAGGGATAGTCAGGAGATCTGCTCCGTTCCCACCGCGGCAACGGGAAAGTTGGACAGAAGGACAGAAGTTACCAACCCTACCGTGGTCAGTGGAGCCAAGTAGAGCTTGCCTTGGATTTCCAGCTGGAAAGCAAGGGTGGAGGAACATCAGCAGTGGTTAAGATCATGGAATTGTAGAATCAATAGAATATGTATCACCCTTCCAAGGCCAACTCCAGACTCGTCAGATCCCACATCCTTGTCGTGACAGGAATGTGGAGCCTGCCAGCTCTGTCCTCTGCCTGCCTCTCCCAGCTAAAGAGTCTCAGAGGTGTCCCTGGAGGGTCTCTCTTCCATCTGTCCACCCACAATCCCCACCCCTGGAGCAGCACACCAGGCTCACCCGCCCTTGACCGGACTCTCACCTTCTTCCTCTCACACGGCCGCAGCTTCGTGACGTCCTCGTCCGTCAGCGGGCCCACGGTTGGGAGGGAGGGAGCGACCCCATCCCCTCGGGAGCTGGGGCTCTGCAAGGCCTCTGCTTCGGGCTCTTCTCCCTGTTCCTGCAGCACGGGGCCCTCGTGGCTGTCCCCATCCCCCAGGCCCTCCTGGGGAGCTGTGCAGTTGGACACCTCTTGCTCCCCCGCGGCTTTGCCTCCCTTCCCGTCACCTCCACGGGGCTTGAGCCCACGCAGATACTCCTCAGCCTTCTGGAAGACGAACTTCCTCTTGCGCAGCCGGTGCTGGAGGTCCTTGGAGAGGTTGTTCCTGACCAGCAGCTTCCCTTCCCACTGCTGGGCCAGGGCGGCGTTGACGATGTTCTGGTGGCCGTCCCCGAGGTGGGCGCGGGCGAAGCGACAGGTGACCCCGTAGGGACAGCGGCCGAAGGTGTCGAAGAGGACGCAGCGCTGGCCCAGGTCCGAGGGCTTCCCCGCCAGGTACTCGCCCACGTCGTGCAGGAAGCGGCACCGGGGGCCGAAAAAGCACTTCCCCGGACAGCCCTCGGGAGAACACGGAGCGGGGTAAAGCCTCGGCTCGGGTGTGGATGGAGCAGCACAGCCCAGCCCAGCCCAGCCCACAACTGCTCTGGCCACCAGAGCCCCCCTGGTGACGTCAGGTGACGCACGGAACGGTCCCGGGAACTCCGGTGTTGGAATGTGCCGCAGGAGGGGGAGCGAGGGACCCGCTCGAGGGGACGTTTTAGCGCTGCCACTTCGGGGAGGGTGACGCTTCGCTTGTCCCGCTCAGCTCATCCCACCTCCCCCTCTGCCAGCCAACAGAGAATTCCACATAACTCTGGAATGGTTTGGGTTAGAAGGGACCTTTAGGATCATCTCATCCCACCCCCTGCCATGGGCAGGGACATTTTCCACTAGCCCAGGTCATTCCAACCTGGCCTTGGACACTTCCAGTGATGGGGCAGCCACAGCTTCTCTGGGCAACCTGTGCCAGGGTCTCCCCACCTTCCCAGGGAGGAATTCCTTCCCAAAATCCCACCTAACCCAGGCCACTGGTGAACAGGGCCCCGTATCCTACCTGTGTGACCGAGGGGCACAGCCTGCTCTGCTCGTAGTGGTTGGGTTTCATACATGGCCTGCTCTTGTTCTGCCCCCGGGCCCGTTTCCGCTCCGGGTGCTCCTTTTCCTCCGCTCCAGCACCTTCCTGGTCCTCCCCATCCTGGCCGAGGTCCTCTGTCCTCACCCGCTTGGCGGGGGGCTCGCTCTGGCAGCTGCTGACCTGCTCCTCCTCCTCCTCCTTCTTCTCCTTGTCCTCCTCCTTCTTCTCCTCCTCACCATCATCTCCCACCTGGCCTCCTGGCTCCCTCCCGGCCCGCAGGAAGGCGTGGAATTCCTCCTTGGAAGTGAGGAACCTGCGGAGACACAGCGCCTGGGTCATCCTGGTCACGGCAGGGAGCAGGGAGAGGGGTGTCCAGGGAGCAGGAGGGGCAGGAGGGGCTGGGAATGTACTGGGAGAATTATGGAGAGATCGGGAATGTTTATAAAGCGATCAGGCAGGAGATTACAGAGGGATCAGGAACGTACTGGTGCAGTTCTGGAGGAGCCTGGCACATACTGGGGCAGCTTATGGAGGAACCAGGAATGTGCTGGGGTGGTTACGGATGGACCGGGCGCGTCCCGGGGGGTTATACAGGGGTCGGGCACGTCCCGGGGGAGCTACAGAGGGACCAGGGATGTACCGGGGGAGGGGGCTATGGAGGTGACGGGCGCGTCCTGAGGGGCTTACAGAGGGTTCGGGCACGCCCCCGGGGGGATGGCGGAGGGGCCGGAGGGTCCCGGGGGTGTCCCGGGGGCCGTGGCGGGGCCGGACAGCCCCGACCCTGCACTCACCGGGCTCGAACCGGCGCCACTCCGGGCGCCGCCGCCGCCGCCGCGGCCATGCTGCCGCGCGCCGCGATGACGTCACGGGCGGGGCGGGGCCACGCCGCGGCGCGGGCGGTATAAAAGGCGGGGCTGAGGCGGGGCTCCCTCACAGCGGTGGGAGCTGCGTGCGGGGTCGAGTGTGCTAAGGGTCTCCACCGGGGCGTTCCTGAGGGGATTTCGAGGGGTTCCGACCTGCCTGGAGCCCCTTGAGGGGCTGCCCGAGCAAGGGAGGGACGCTGGTGTGCAGCCCTTGCAGCGGGGAGAGGTGTCATCCTCAGGTCTTCTCTCTGCGGGCACCTCTTGGGCGTGAGGGGTCCGGCATTAACGGGGTTCCCCTCAGCTCTGCCCCCCCCGCGTTGTGGGCATGGTTGGAAGGACAGGGAAAAACCCGCAGGGCTCATGACTTAGGAGGGATTCACAGGATCGATTAGGTTGGAAGAGACCTTTGAGGTCATCCAGCCCAAGCTGTGACCCAACACCACCATGACCAACACCACTAGTCCAGGGCGCCGAGCGCCACGTCCAGTCTTTCCTTCAAAAATTTCCCTGTTTTTCGGTGATTGTCTGGCTCTGCCGCCTCCTCACAGCTGTCAGTGGGAGAGGATGGAGCTCTGCGGATGTGCAGGCCGCTCAGTGTGGTTTTTTTGTATATTTGAGGTTATTTTTAAGCAGCGAATGCAAAGCTTGGCCGCTCAGGGCTGAGCCTGGGCTGAGGGGCTGAACCAGCTCTTGCACAGAGCCATAAACCTGCCTTGAGCTGTCCCACGGGCGGAGGTTCTGGCTGCTCCGGCCACAGGATTTTCCATATTACCCTTTGGAAGCGCTTTCAAGCTCGGCCCAGCTGCGGTGCGGGAAGGCTTCGTCTTTCCGTGGGAAGAACCGCTGCCGTCACACCTTCCCCACCACGGATGGCGGGGCCGGGAGACGAGGCCGCCTTGTCTCGGGGGACCGGAGCTGGTCCCCTGACGTGGGCTGCAGCCCCCCCAAAACCCTCTCCAGCTCTGGGGTGCAGCCACACGTTCCTGGTGGTGAATGAGCCTGTGCTCGCGCCGCGGGCGAGGGCTGGTGCTCCCGGGGCTGCCTCCGCGCTCGGGCCGTGCGTGGAAGTCTGGGCTGAAAAACCGAATGAGCGTGTCGAGCCTGGCGTGTTTGACCTTTTATCCCTCTCCTCGTAGCCGCCACATCTTCCCTATGTTTGGGACGCCCTTTTCCATCCCCTCCTCGCTCGCGATCCCGCAATCCCCCCAGCGCCTCATCCGCGCCTGAAGTGTGTGAGCCTCGAGCGAGAAAGATCCTGTAATGGAGGGGGTTGATGTCTCCTGTAGTGAGGGGGTTGATGTCTCACGAGTGACGTGTTTGGAGCCCTCCTGGATGACGTTCCCCTTCCAGCTTGGGCTCCGTCACCGGCACAGCCCCGTTTGACTCACGCTTGGCCTGGGCTTCCAAGGAATGGCTGTGAAATCCAAGCGAAGCCAGAGCTGTGCTCCATCTTTCCCATCCCACGCCCTACGCTGGATCCAAGGGGCTTTTTTAGCTGAATAAAAACTGACTCCTTTGTTTCTAGGGGGCTCATGATGCAGGTACCAACGAGAGGTTTTTTTTTTCCCTAATTTAGGGGCTGCTGGAAGCTGGTGAAGAGCGACCGTGCTCGTGGCATCGGGGAATTGATTGTTTCTGGGCACTGAAGAGTTGTGTGTGCACGTGGGATGGAGGTAGGAGTGCGTGTGGAGCTTTAATTCTGGTGTTTTCCTGTTTTCTGTTGGTTTTTAGCACAGTTCTCTCCCGGTGCTCCGTCGGAAATGTCTTTCGGGATGAGCTGGGAGCCCTGTGGGTGCTCGTGCTGCTGCCAAGGGTGGGCAGGTTGCACGACGGAGCCAGGCTGCTGTGAGAAGAGCTCTTGGCTGATTGGGTGTTAATTAGTTTTGGAGTGAAAGATGAGGAATGCAGAATGCTATTTTAGGCTTCATCTTGGCTGAGTGGAGGAAGGAAGGAAATGAGGCTCTGGGGATTAATGAAATGATTTCACTGATGTTTTTGTGGGGCAGTAAGGCTGAAGTCAGAGTGCTTTGGGCTTGCTGCACTCAGCTGAGCTCAGACTTTAGCATCTAATCCCTTCTCAGGGCATGGCTTGGTGGTTTTATGAGGCTGAGCCTTGGACAAGCTTCCCAACAGACCCTTCTCCAGGCCAGGCTGGACAGGGCTTGGAGCAACCTGGTCTAGTGGAAGGTGTCCCTGCCCATGGCAGGGGGTGGAATGGGATGATCTTTGAGATCCTTTCCAGCCCAAACCATTCCATGGCTCTCTGGTAGGGATGGAGAGATGCTGCTCTTGTCTCCTTTACCTTTTCACCCCTTCAGGTCATGCTGAGGTTGGGAGTGGGGCCGGGGGAACGAGGAGCGGTGAAGCTCCGGCTGCAGTGGTGGAGCTGGACGGTTTTCAGGGGTGAATAAAGAGCTTGGATGGCCAAAGCTGTCACTTCCACATCCTCCAGCACCACTAGAGCAGCTTTAAAGAAAACCAAGAACTCACTGGGAAAGGCCAACTCAGGAAAAAGGGAAAGGTCGATTACAGGAAAGTGGGATGTAGATACAGGGAGAACTAAGTCAGGAAAAGTTCAGCTGCTTCAAGGTCCAAGCTAAACAAGACACACATCTTAATGAACCTGCCCCTTCCATGAGCTCCCTCACAAAAGCTGGATGTGCTGAGCCCCCGGATCTGGCTACTACACCCCACGTCAGCCGAAAAATGAGGGTCTGTGGGAGCCCCAGGAGCAGCACCGGGGCTGCCACGGGGAGGGAGGTTTGGGGCTGCTCACCCTGCTGTCAGAATGTTCTGACAACCTTTGCTGGTTAATGGTGCAAAGGGGTGAATGTCCTCAGAGGCAGGTGTGGGGTTGGACGGTGTGGGACTGTCTGGAGCTGCAAGTGACGGAATTGAACCTCTGGGCCTTATCCGTCTTCTGCCCAAACCCAAATCCATTCCTCATGTGTTGTCTCCTCTTTTATCCGGTCTTGTTTTAGCAACACAGCTTCCAGCCTTCTGCAAAGGAGACTATTCCCAGCGCTCATAAATCTCCTATCAGGAAGCCGTTTCCAAGATTAAAGCTTAAACGTTTCCCCCTCTCTGGTTTCACGTCCCAGTTCCCAATTCCCTCCCTGTAATCACCAGCCCTGCCTCCTCCCAGCAGCTGAGGGGTTCATCTGGACGCACGGAGGTCTCCGTACCCCACACCAAGCCCCCAAAAGCTGCGTCTGCTCCAAGGAAACCTGTGCTGGGACCCTTTGGAATTGGGGTGCGCACCTCAAGTGCTCATAAACGGCCGGGCTGGGGCTTTGGGGCTGGCGATTGTGTCATGGAGTTTGGAAAGGTCTTCCCGCTGTAAGTTCCCTCCTGGCTGGTTTAAGAGCTGACTTAGTGTTTGGAGGAGTTAAAGGGCGTTATCCGGGCAAGGCCTGTGGGTTTGGGATGAGCTGGAAGTGGCCCGGAGTTCAGGGCCTGGTGCGGATATCGGATCGCCGGCGGCGGGGACGATCATTCCCAGAACCTCGGGATAACGAACCGTGGTGACGAATCCTGGGATCAGCGGAGCCAGCGTGGTGTGTGGGCAGGGAAACACGGAGCAGGGAAGCGCACAGGACATCTGGGCTCACGTGGGAGTGGTGGGAGCACCGTGGGGTGCCGAGTCTCTTGGCTGTGGCACTCAGCCCTTTGTTAGGAAAGCTTGGAGGAGACCCCAAATCTTTTCATCAGACCCTAAAATTAGAGGCAGCCAAGGCCCCAGTCTTGGGAGGGGCGGATTCCTTGGCAAGGGGCTGCTCCGCTGATGGAAGAGGCAGGATGTGGCTTTTCCCGGTGCCCTGGGCATGGGAGCAGGGAAAAGGCCCTGGTTCTCCATTCTGGGAGCTCAGCCTTCATCACCGCTCATCCCAGGGCCATTCTGTGTCCCAAAAGGAACCTTCTCTTCTGGCCTCTCCTGTCACCTAAGGTCACCGTGCAGGTTGGCTAATCCCCCGTGGCTCAGCCTGTTGGGAATTAAGGATCTGGGCAGGAAAAGTGGCCCTTTAGCTGGCCTCTCCTAATGCCCTGTGCCACCAGATAAAAATCTCTTTTCTTTTTTTTTGTGTGCCCTTTTAATTTTTATTTTTACACCAAAAAGGCAACACTGAGGTTTCCTCCTGACATTTAAGTCAGTCAGTAAAGTGACAAACCCAATAAACACACCCCAGTTTCGCCGGGACAAAGGCTCCGAGATCCTGCTGGGACCGAAATGTTTCATCGTTTCCGAAGCAAAATGTTTTAGTTGGGGGGAAAAAAAAATAATAAAAAAATAAGAGCAACAAGTAAAAACTGACACGTTTCAATGTTTTTCTAATTATTTTCTCCATTTTGGCTGAAGCCGCTCGTCAGATTTGGCCCCGCTTCCCGAATGGCTTTGGAACCTTCCAAAACTTCTATTTTGGGGACTTTTCTTGTTGCTGGTGAAGGAGTTTGATCCCTGCCCTGCGTTCCTGTTCGCTCCAGGTGTTTTCTGCCGTGTGCATCGCTGGGATGGAGCCTCGGTGCCAGGTGGAGAAGGGAGCAGGATGTTTATCCCAGTCCTGAGGTATCCCAGCACCTGGGACGTACCTGGGCTGATCCTCCCTGCCAACTTCCCCTTTGGTTACTGGCACAACGCGTTGGTTCAATTCCAGGTGAGCCACGTTTTTCTCCCCAAAACCTGCCTGCTGGGAGCCTGTTGCCTCCGGAGCTCAGCAGCAGTCCTGGAAACGAGCCGGGGAGCTGGAAAACCAAGGAAAGGGGGAGCCTGGAGCTTTGCTGGTGCCTGTGTGAGTCAGGGAGGGGGAACAACATCTGCTGGTTTGAGGGTGGCAGATGGTTTGGGTTAGTTTGTGAGAGCGTGGCCTGGGCCTGGGCCTGGGCTGGTTTCAGCTCTGGGGACCAAAGGCTCGGAAAGAAAAGGTTCGAGCAGGTTCTGCTGGTTGGTTTTGGACCTTTCCTCGCCTCAAACACGGAATTTTTGAGCCAATTTTTTTTATAGCATTGTTGTGTTGGGTCCTGGTAGTGGGGGGGGCTTCTCTGAGAAGCTGCTGGAATTAACCATGTGGGTCACTAATGCCATCTCCTTTACTCAGTCCTCTTCACCATCCTGCTGGAAATCATGGAATCCCGGACTGCCTGGGGTCGGGAGGGACATTAAAGCCCACCCAGTGCCACTCCCTGCCATGGGCAGGGACACCTCCCACTGTCCCAGAGTGCTCCAACCTGGCCTTGGACATTTCCAGGGATGGGGCAGCCACAGCTGCTCTGGGAAATCCATCCCAGTCCCTCCCCACCCTCACAGGGAAGAATTCCTTCCCAGTATCCCATCTATTCCTGCCCTCTGGCAGTGGGAAGCCATTCCCTGTGTCCTGTCCCTCCATCCCTTGTCCCAAGTCCCTCTCCGGCTCTCCTGGAGCCCCTTTTTAGGCCCTGGAAGGCCCCAATTAGGTCACCCCAAAGCTTCTCTTCTCCAGGCTGAGCAATCCCAGTTCTCCAGCCTTTGCTCCCAGCAGAGCTTTTATCACCTTTGTTCCTCCTCTGGACTCTCTCCAGCAGCTCCACATCCATCCTGTGCTGGGACCCCAGAGCTGGATGCAGGATTCCAGGTGGGGGTCTCACCTCAGAGGGGGAGAATCAAAAGGGAAAAAAACCCCCTCAATTTCATTTAGTTTGGGAAAAATAAAACCTTTTATCCAGAGCCCTCCCTAACGTGGGATTTTTGCAGACTAAGGGTAGATGTATTTTTTCCTCCCTCCTCCTGACTAAGAGGTGGAGAGGGCTGATGCAATGTCATCTAAACTCGGAGCAGCCTGTGCTGCAGCAGCTGAGGAGCTTTTGCAAAAGGAGAACCATTCCCAGCTTTCCCCTGGATGCCGCCGTGCCACTTCCTCCGTCCTGTCTTTGTTCTGGAAGACTCACCCTTGCCTTAAAAAAAACGGACATCTTTGGAGGATTCGCCCTTGAGTGAGAGATGCTCCTGAGGGGGTGTGACCTTTCTGGTGGGGGGGGGTCCCCTTTTCCTTAGGGATTTGTATCCAGGTGGTTTAATTTGTGTCCTGCATAGCTGTGCCGCTCCAGGCTGCCCTGAGGTGCCTCGGGCATGGCACGGCGCAGTGACCTGCATTCAGCTCCTCTGCAGAGCCACCAGCTCGGCCAGGATCTCTCACTTCCAGGCTTAACTCAGCCCTGTTGTGACAAAGAGGCATCTGCCCCCGTCCTGTGGACGAATTTCCATGGAAATAAGTGGGGAAAGGGGTGGGAAAACAGGGCAGGATCGTCCCTGGCACGAGGGGAGGGTGCTGTGCAAGGTTAAGGCTTGGGCTCTGATTCTTGTGGGTCCCTTCCAACCCAGCACGTCCTGGGATTCTGGGGGTTTGCAGCCCTAATAAACGTCATCTGGGGTCTTCAGGGTGTGTTAATGCAGGACAGACCATCCCTCCTGGCTCTGCTGCACCTCCCCAGCTCTGGCAGCTCCGCTCGGGCTCTGGGAGGGCGAGGGACCGGCAGCACCGGGAGCAGCTTTTTGCAAGCAGCCCTTGGCAATGCCTGGGGTGTGGGAAGCGCAGGAGAAAGCAAACAGGCTTTGGCTGGGCCCGGGAGCCTGGACGTGAGAGGCTCCAGCAGAACTCCCTGTCCTGGGGTGGGGGGAAGCGAGGAGGCCACAGTGAGCCTCGTCACTGCCCTTCCTGAGCTGGAAAACTTCCCTCGCAGTTGTTTCTCCCCCTCTGTCCCCACATCCCTTCTCAGCAGGGACTCATGCACTTGCTCTCTAGGCTGGCTTAACTCTGACACGAGATTAGATCTCTGTGTGTCAGCACATGTTGCTGCCTCCCCCTGCTCATGACAGCTGAGTCCTGGATCGTTCCAGCGAGAGTTTGGCAGAGAGGAAATGCCTCAAAACCGTGGAATGCCTACGAATTTTATAGCTGAGTGCCCAAATTTGTGTCCCCTCTGAGGGAGCTCTTGGGAAGCAGCTGAGTGAAGTGATGTGTGAGGAGGTAGGCGTTATAGGACATCGTTCCATAGGGAGTTATAGGACATCATTCCTGCTCCCAGCAAGGGACAGATTCCATCTTAAAATGTGCAAACGGCTCTGTGGAGATATTGAGGATAAGAATATAACTCTGCTTTAAATCACGGATTCATGGAATGGTTTGGGTGGAAAGGGACTTAATCCAGTGCCACCCCCTGCCATGGGCAGGGACACCTCCCACTAGCCCAGGTTGCTCCAACCTGGCCTGGAACACTTCCAGGGATGGGGCAGCCACAGCTTCTCTGGGCAACCTGTGCCAGGGCCTCCCCACCC